>JXXB01021849.1:0-11272 GCA_000956275.1 Anopheles koliensis | reverse complement strand
TAGATCAAATTGAAATGAAAATGAAAAAATAATAAAATCTACATCAAAAACTGCAATTCATGATATGTGAACTTCTTTGGCCTTAGAATTTTTCAAATCTTTAGAAAATATTTCGTGAAAATTTTGAACGGTATAAAATATTTAGATTGGAACTATAAAATATCAGAGAGATTATGCGATTTATTCGAATTGATTGATATCTTAATCTAGAAACCCTTTATGAATTAGCCACGCAAGCTCAAATCAAACAACCAAATGAATCATCTCTTAGGTTGCTGATTTCATTGGACTTCTTTTTTTTTGTTTGCCGTCGCTATCGTGAACAATACACTTCCTTTTCTTTTTCCGTCTCTATTGCAAGAGTTCAATTTGCTCTAATGAAACCGAATTAATATTGAATTATTTTTGTCTCTTCTCTGTCTATATACCTCTACCCGGGTTCGTAGTTCCTTTGATTTTTCTTTTATTTTCCTTCAGGCAGCAGCTTCCCCAGCACCACGAATGCAATTCTTTTCTATTCCCCAAGTGGGATTTCAATACGATCCGAATCCATCTTATTGTTGGCTTGAAATCGGTAGATTCGGTAAGAAACGCTCTAGTAATTTCTTAGCCACATTCTCTAACTCGTTCGAGCGCGTATGGTTTGGCGGTGGTTACTCATTTTCCTCAAAAAGAACCCCTCGCCCAGAAACGGATTTGTAGCAAACCTGCTCAACGCCTTGAAATCGATGAAAGTACAAATTCATCAGCTTCTTTTCCATTCAACTTTCCCGAACCCCCAGTTCGTGTTTGTTGATGCGGATCGCAATAGAGTCAAGTCAACGGCAGTCGAATCCGCTTGGCTCATAAATATATAAAGGGTAATCAAATTTGGGATGAAACCCGTTGATTAGAATGTGCAAAATTAGTGCTGAATTGTTTGGCTGTAGCTGCCGGTGTAATATGTAATTCTAGGATAATGTTGGTTTTTTTTTGTCGAAGCAAGAATCACAGAGTGGCTGATATTTTGTTATTAGTGTTATTTGAATAATGTGACCTAAAATATGCGGTGGTGGCAAAGCATATTATGATTTCAATTTGATATATTTATGGACTTCAAATATTTTAACTTTAACCTATTTAGATGAATAATGAAATCTACATTTGTTATTATCTTTTACCCTTTTATTTTGTTTTTTTTCTATACAAAAAAAACTTGAAAAATGTGAAATGTAAATTTTACATCTAAAACAATTTAGTTTATTTTTGCGAAATTAAAATTTTTTATATATTTTTTTACCTTCATAAGAAAAAATTAAAATACATGAAATGGACAATTGTTTTTCCATATCATAAAAAAAACTAAAATGAAAACAGCAACATTCATCTAGCATCAATGAGCTTGCAGCTTGAATGAATTTCAGTTTTACGTTCCGATAGCTACAAATAATGAATCAGGCTAGGGAGGAAAACTGTACACACACATGCATCCCTCCCATCGGAATCAACGAAGTCGGACATAAATTCAGCTGCGGGAAAAATGGACAAAATAAAAATACCCGTCAAATTCGCATCATATTCAAATTTTCTTCATTCAAACTCATCCGACCGTGTTGCGATACGTACAGGCAAAGGGTTTGCGATTGCGGAATGGAAGTGGAAGAGAAAAATATGCATTCTCAACCGCCTGCGTGCCGCATCGGCAATGAACAGAGTCTATCAAATGAAAGGATTTTTTCCTATTTATTTTACCATACCCGTCGGTCAAAATGTGAGCCACTGACATGGAGAGCTCAGAACGAAATCTCATTACATCTTTCCAAATGAAAATGATATATGTAAGCCTTTTTTCCGGGCTCATTTTATCGACATTATTACGGTGCTGGATGCAGGTGAAGCGAAGCAGTTCCAATCCTATAACTACGATAGCACGACAGTCCGATTTTCGAACCAAACATTTCTTACTCCGCTGTATTGGAAATCGAACTTTGAGCTACAACGGACAAAAGTTCGTTACCAACATCAGGTTGAGTCGCATTCCTACGTTCTTTGAACTGATCATTTTTATGTGTACATATGTGTGGGGATTGTGTGCATCATCAGCGGAAAAGATCTTAGAAGTCGGCCGGCATTGCTCAAACTCCCTCCGGGAAAACGCGCCCGTCCCCGGAGGAAACGTCTCGGAACGCTTGCAATATGTGCTGGCATCATCGGAAAATTGCGCCTAATTGGAGTACGCGCGGTGTGCATTGATTGTCTTGGATTGTTTTTTATCGCTTCGGCAGGCTTCGCGGCGGCGCCGTTTTGGGGGCGAAATTTCTCTCGTCTCATTTTACCGTTCGGCTGGTGCTTTAGATGGGCACGGAGGCCCGGATCGGTTTTATGACCCATTTTTATGGGAGCTCATAATCCATAAATAATTTTTAATTGGATTTACGCGACGCACTGTGCCACACGTGTGGCCTTTGGGCGAGGAGGCTGCAGGGCTATGAGGGATGTTTCGTGCAGTTTATCAGGACGGTAACGGTGGGTTTAACGTTGTTTGGTGTTGGTGTTTTGGCGAAAAACAAGGATGTGTGTTTTAATTATTCAAGCTGCATGAAACAGCCATATAACTAAAGTTCACGTTTGCTTAAGAGATGAATAATATTGAAAGAGTATGGAAGGTTTTGTTTGCTCATTAGGAGAATATTATTGATGCATATAACTTATGCAACACTATTCCATAAGTAAATACCTCTGGTATATACAAGATTTGAATAAAATTAACAGATCAAATGTGTTCTATTTTATCCTCACTCTTTTGGTAGTCTTCAAAATTCTCATAGGATTATTAATTTAAGGCACAAAACGTTAAGAAGTAAATAAAAAACTTATGTGACATGGACTATAAAAAGCAATGAGTTGCAGAAAAAACTATACAATATTATTGCTATAAGCGTAGAATAAGGCTTTCATTCTTTTCCAGAAAAAGCTTGATCAAAATAACTTGTTTGATATTTTTTATTACGTTGCACAAAAATACACTTTTGAGATCTACAGTCAGCTTAATAAATGTTCATGTTTGGGTCAAACCTTTGCTTTTTTTAATATTAACAACAACAATTTTTACTTGTAACAATAAATATGATACAAGAATTCAATAAATAGATGAATAATTAGATGAGTTAGATAAATACAAACCCGTTTGTCTTGTTTGTAAAAAAAATCGGCTATTATTATTTTCAAGTATGTAATTTTCTATTGAGAGATCTTTTTATGAAAAGTGTATGAACTATGACTTTTAGTCAGCAATAGTGTGATGATTTTCGTGATATTTTTTTGCCAGAATGTCTAGTTTATAATAGACAGAAACTGACAATTTGAATTTATTGTTGAATTATACATTAATTGCAATGTATTGATTTTTAAATTACCTTGCACCATCACTTCACATACAAAATAGCAATAATACCTATTTATGAAAAACAATTCCACTAATTTTTCTAATTCCTTAAAAAAAACTTGAGGTATATCCAGTATATACCCTCTTCAGCATACAAGCATATAGCTCACTCCAAACGATAGTTCACGCGAAGGCGTTCGAAACATTGTAGCTTCAGTGCGCAACGTTACCCATCAGTCTTAGGAGAGCTCGAAAATCAGTTTTACTTTAGCCCACCTAATGCTGCCTAATGGAGTAAACCATACCAAGCGATCGAGCGAAAAATGAAAAGAAACAAAAATGCGCAAAAACACCTACCAAAACCCGAAAGTCCGAAAATGTCCAGAGCGAATATATGCACACAAAACAGCGCACAGGAAGGATTGCAAACACCGCCTCATGGTGCATACTTCGTGCAACGGGACACCCCCGGTTGCACCACGGCCAGGTTTTGTGATGCGGTGGAATAAAAATGACTGACATAAATAACGTCAATTTATGCAATGCTTCTTCGGGTTTTTGCCCATGGTTGTCCCGTGCTGTCTTACCTGCAACGCGCCCGTAGGAGGGGCCGGTCGATGTGTTTTCGGCGGTCCCCCGTTAAGGAAGCTCCCGAAAAATCCCACCAAGCGTTGGAATAATAATAATAAACCAACGAAGCAACGAATTTAGCACACATCATTTGACTGTGCCACATCAGTCCATGATGGTGGTGGTGCAAGCGAAATGCATCCAATGTATGCAGTTCATTTAGATTTCTATCAAACAGTGTATCGATTTCCATCATTTACGGTGGATGGGAAGGTGCTTGGGGTGCGGGTGGGATTATGATGCAACTACGAAAAACAAATGCACTTCCCTATCCTTCCACCCACCCACACTCGCTACGGGTGTTTAGAAAGTAAATTACTCGTCATAAAGAAAGAGCTCGCTTTCGATGCATTTTCTGTAAAATGATCGGTGGTGGAGATGGTGGCAGTCGGGGTGGGTACATCGGTTAGCAGGTGCATCGTGTATCTGTCTGTGAAAAATGCACCACTGTTTACAAGGATCAATCGGGGGCATGAATAACAGTTCCCGCTTCTTTTCCCTTCCATTTCCCTGCCGTCCCAAAACATATCCTTTTTCCCGTCAAAGTAGAAACGCACGCGATACGTGTAATAATAAAGGTAATAATAATCCTGCATTATTTCCTGCATAAACATTGACCTCGAGCATGAGTTGAACGGTGCGGTGGAAACGGGTGGGGGCCGAGGAAAAGCTTATTATGCACTTTCACGTATGAATGCATGCACCTTTTGGGAAGGGCGGATTGGATTTCCTGCTCAGACAGGCCGAGCGGTTGGTTTTCTTGTAAAAACACCTCCTGTTTTAAACTCGAGGGAGTAGATGGGTTGCTCTGTGCGAAATCAGAGCAGAAGGCGGGCGGGACATGTGGTGGCAGCATGATGGAAAGCATCAAACGCGTGCCAAGACAAAGAAACTGATGGAGTTTTGCGCGCAAAATCGCGAAACTAGCAGTAATGAAACGATTCATTCGTCTTTTGCTGTTCGATTACAGTCCGGGTCGGAAGGGTGGTAGTCGGTCTTGTGGTGTGGAGAAGAGGGGTCGAGGAAAAAGTATGCAATGTGTGTAAACGAATGGGCTACAATTGGGAAAACACACACTGTTGAGAATGTTGAAAAGAGGCAAAAAACAGACGTAGGAGCTAACATTGCGAGTAGCTATCATTTTTCACAACGTAAAATTGGTTGTGGGAAAACCTGGTAGAGAAAAAAGTAAATTTTCATTGCCTCTCTTGCAGCCCATCCCGTAGAGGTGGTAAAAATAGTACTAAAGAAAACAAGAAAATTAAAAAATATTCCCAAACAAAGGTGTCCGCTGCGTTTTTATTTCGTGTTTGGCAAGAAGAAGAAATGGAATGAAATGAAAAAAAGAAATCAAATACAAATCGGCTGTCGAACTGCATCGTACCGCTACGAAGGCGTTGGTGGTGGTAGATGCATTGTTTGCATCGTATTTGCAGGATCCAATCGGAAAGTCGAAGAATAATTCAACGGTTCAAGACAAAGAGTGAGCGACGACCTCATGGAAATCAGGACGGCAAGAGGTGCTGGATGGGTTTATTTATTATTACTTTCTCGAAACTCGGCAAACTGTTTCGGTCCGGAGTAAGGAAAACGACATTCGCCCTCATTCCATTTAAAAAACCAGAACCCGCCACCCTCACTGTGAAGGTTAGTTTGGAATTCTTCGAACCGTAAACAGGGAAAATGCCGGGTAAGCCGCGGATGTATGCTAAAAGGCTACGAAATTGGATTTTTCGGATTGGACTTTGATGAAAATGCCATTTCGGCGAGAAATGGATACAATGGATGCAGGAAACGGAACAGAAATCAAATGAAACCGACAAAAATAAAACCTAAACCGAGTGTAAATGGTATTTCTCTGGCAAAAACCTGGATTGGCAATGGGGTGGTTGAAGAAATTAAAGTTTTAGAAGCGAGACAAACTATCGGCGGTGGTGTGGCGGGCAGGAATTGTTTTACATTCGCGCTAACTACCAGCTGGTGCTGGTGACATGAAATTGGATGTGGGAAGCGTTTAAGGCGGCACAAAGACAAACCGATGAAATTTAATTTATTTTGCGTCTTGTTTCAAACTATCGATTAAATAGTTTGAATCGTAATTTGTAATTTGGTATCGTATTTCGTGAAAATGAATTGACATTTTTGACCATAAAAGAAAATTTGATTTCAAATTCAATATTTTTTGCTGTATTTTTAAGGAATAAAAGTGCATGAACATGAATTTGGCAACAACGATTTTCAAAGCGCTATCAATAGATACTTCGTATGTTCTAAGCATCTAAACCGCATCTCTTTGATCTTGACAGAAACAAATCACTTAACCACAGAGTAGCGTCTGCCGTCAGAATCGACAATCGGAATCGAATTCCCGAAATCTGGAATTGATTAAAAGGGTTCTCGTATCCTTCTTCCATCCGAAAATGAGCAATACAAGCTTGTGCTTCGTTGACAAAACCCTTCTTCAGAGGAATGCACATTTGAAACCACAAACAACCACCTTAAACACGGGGAGGAAAAACCGCCACTGGAAACAGATTTACGAAAATTGCAACGCAGATCTTTCACCATCACGCCCCGTTCTTTGTTTGCGCCCTGAAAGACGTGAAAGAAGTGTTGATGGTCGATAATTTATTCATGACCATCTCAAACCCCTCACTCGAAAATCGCCGGTTCGCTTAATCGTCTTCACTTGCCTTATTAACCTCCCGATAGCTTTGTGAGACATTGGCTAACCCTTTCGTTTGCATGGTATTTAAAAAACCGGATTGAAACGGAAGTCATGATCGTTTGTTACGCAGGGATGGTGAAGATACTGGGCAAACGTTCCACAGAAGGGGAGGTCGGTGGGTTGGAAGGAAGAATATTAATTGGGTGTAATTTCCTTAATTCCTCGCCAGTAAAAGGGTTTGTCTTCCCGGATCCCAGATTGGAAGAGTAAGTGCGAACAAAGAAAACCCTGATCCTGATTAGTGCGGCATAAGACAAGCAGAGCACAACTAGCCTTCAGGGCACCGAATGGTCGGGGAGTTTTGGTGTAGATTATTTGCCCTTTTGCTTGGCCTCGGGGGCAGGACAAACGAGCATATTCGCCCGAGGGGTTGATCGAATAGCGCTGGTATGTCGGAGCTAGCAGAAGGGTTGAAATATTATTTTAATTAGAATCATATTTATGCATGCGTAACGACTTCGTTATGGTGCCGGAATGGTTGTCGGTTATTGGGTTGCCGTGAAAAAGGGGACTACCGAGGCACGTGTCCAGATTGGTCAGCATGGATTTGTTTGACAGTGGGGTGTGGCAAAAGGACAATGAACGGTAGCTGTGTAATGTGTATAATGCCGTGGACTCTACTGACTTTTGAGGAGTGTTAATCCTTTTGTTAGAGATTTACACTTTGGAGATCATGATTAAAATGCAATTGACCGAAATATGTTTGCTGCCAGGAGACCGTGAAAAATATGAGATGTCAAAGTAACAAACTTTGAGGTTGAAAAAATGTTAATGTACTAGGTTTGATGGAAGGTTGCTTGCTATTTCAGATTTAAAGGATGTGAAGATTGACATGCAAAAGTCACGTGTATGTTCAAAATTCTAATCCGTATAGGATTAAAATGCAACTTTCATTATAAAAAGATGAATTTAATAAATAACAATTAAAATAAACAGAACAATTTTTGTTCAAATCGGTGTTGTTATTAATTGATAAATATTAAAAAAATCATAACTCCCATAACTTCAGAGACAAAAGGCCCATCAGGTTAAAGTGTCTATATGAGTTATCAAAAAAAGAAATAGCATTTATAAATGCTCACGGTTTGTAATGATTAAATTTGAAATCACCAATTTACACCTAATATATCACCAATTTGCATTGAAGAAAGATATGTGTTTTTCAATAGTATTTAATTCAAGTCATGGATCTTGAATATAGTATTTTTCATAATGTAGATGATACTGAGGTAAGTGCGTCCCGATGATGTAGTGTTAGCGGCCCCGGTCTTTCACACGACAGGACCGGTACCATGCTCCCATTCGGCAGATAATAAGGCAGGCAGATACTATGGTTCGGTCGTTAAACCAAAGAGAAATCAGTGTATAGATACTTTGTCTTTGTCTTTTTGTTTGTAAACTTTGTCTTTATCTTAATGTTTTTTGGTACGATAAGATATAATTGTATTTTACTAATTGTACGAGTTTGTCACACGATTTTTGAATGGTAAACTCACGCAAAGTTTAGAATGTAAAACGTTTGTTGTATTGTAATTTGAAGAACTTTTGGATTCAGTAAATATTATTTTTGTTTCTTTAAGTGATTAAAGGAATTTTAAGATCAATGGTTTGCATTTCGACAACGTTTCAGTAGAGCCTCATTTGTATTTGTTGTAATACTAAAAATTAAATGAAGATATTTATAAATATTTTGAACATATAGATTTAAGTGAATTATCCTTTCTAAACAACGATATTTAATAAGATGAGAAAAAATATTCCTGTCTTTTGCGTAGAACAAAATGAAAATAATTGCTCTAGCACAGCATAACAACGGAGACCACAATAAAAACAAGTTACACATCAAATGCGGCGCTTCAGGCACATGGTTAAGCCGCAACATTCGTTCTGTCCTGCTTGACGAGATGCCGGTCGAAAAGAACACCGAAAAAACACTCTCCAACACCCCAGGGGTAAAGAACTTGAAGACAAGTGGCCCGTCAGTCGACGACGTACGCACCAACATACGGCGCAAGAGCACCGAAACCAAAACCTAAAAAACTATACTTCTAAACCCAAACAAAACCTTCTGGATAGGCCTTTCGAATTGAAGACAAAGGAAGAAGGAGAGAGGGAGGAAAAGATACAGTGACCAACGGCTACTAGACGTCGCCAGCAGACCAAGACACTTTCACCCTCCCTTCCCACAATCCCAATGGCGGATCGATGTTTATCTGTCCGGTTTCGTGCTTGTCCCGTGGTTTTTATTTTCGGCTGCTATCGCGCCTCTCCGCCCGGAAGGGATGACCGAAACAACAACACAACACGGCAATTCGCTTCAAGGTCCGATTTTCCCATCCGTCTACCTCACAAAAGTACCACGCGTTCGAGCAAAAAAAAAAGCCGGAACGGTAAAGGAAATGAACGTTTTGTCCATCGCGCGATGCGTTTTCCAGCCGGTCGGTGGGAAAAACACATTTCCTTCCCTCCCAATGGTGAGACGGTGGTCACTTCAACAACAACAACAAACGTAGATAGTGAGAGGCAGTTCGTCACGTGTTCGAGGAAAAGTCAATGGAAAAACAACGCACCCGGGTGAGGTGCGGAAAAGGATCAAAAGGTCCTGTGTGAAAATGTGTCCTTCGAAGGAAGGTGTGAAGGGCGCAAAGGACTCCACCTCCGCTGTCTCTCACCCACCGGATGCGAAACCAAAACAAAACGAACCCAAACGTTACACGCTGCTCGCTTCCCACCCGGCGGAACATGAACTTTGCGTGTTCGTTATCTTTATTGCTACAATCGTAACATTTTGGTTGAGCGGTTGAGAGTTTTTCTCGGTGTGCTGGGGTTGATTAAGTCCCGGGCAAGTAATATGTTGCGCTGTTAGCGGAACAATTAAATGGTCGTAGAAAGAGGAGATTATGAAGTGTGAAGTAGGCAACGCTGTGAAGGCTATGAGATTGGAGAGAACGAGGCAGGATAGTATTAAACGGCTTAAAGATGATTAAAAAGTTACTTTGCCCTTTTTTAAAATACGAATTATAGTGTAACTGATTGCAACTAATTATTTTGTGTGGATTAGATCGTGAGGAAGGTTTTACTACCTTTGCAATAACATTCAAATGCAGCGAATTATTAATAATCTGCTTGGTTTTACAATAGTAAAAAATGTAGTATGAATTTTTACGTTACATTAAAATGTTAGAGTTTGAACTATTTTGTTTAATAAATGAGCAATAACAAAATTTTTGGTATAAAAAAAATGTTCTGGATCTTATATTTTTCTTGTATTCTATAGTTTTTGTTTGTACCTGAATACTATCTTTTTATTTAAATACGTAGTATAATATCTCCTACACAAATGTTTAAAAAATAAAAAAAAAATCACCACCACTTACAACCAACCAGAAGACATTCACTCCGAACTCCGAATCACAAACTGAAAAACCGTGCTTGCCAGTAATCCACTGGACCGTACCGGTATCGCATCGTTGCCGGTCGGTGAATGTCCTTTCTGCATTGACAGAGTGAGTCTTCACGCGGCATACTACCACCCACCCCTCCCCTCCCCTCTTTCACCGTCCACCGGCAACCACGACCGGTGCGGTCGAAACACGAAAACAACCTTTCCTGCCCAAAAAGCCATCCTGACCATCGCAATTTCATTCATCCATTTCGGTTCAGGGAGTCTTTTTTCCACCTTCCGGTTTTTGCTATTCCGTGGGTGGAGGTGGAATCCCATCCGCACCGCCCCCGCCCCGTAGGATAGCTGGGAAAACCGGCCAACCGGGGACTCGCCGGTTCTTATCGTCCCTGCCCGACCATTCGTTTACGCTCGTCATCTGCCGTCCGATCGAGTGTCCTTGTTATGGTTTTCGAGCGTTGTAAATTTTTACGATACTCCAGCAACGTCTCTTGCCTTCGGACATACGAAGCTCGCGTGGAGGCTTGTGGAGGGCCTTAGATTACTCTCGCAAAGTACGGATTTGTTGCTTAATTTCTTTGCAATAATCCATTCGGTATCAATGCTGACGTTTGATTAGAATTTTTGAGTTCAGAACATACTTGACATAAACGTATTTGAAATGAAATGTTTTCTATAATTTAAAATAACTTTAAATCCTGATGAATTTCTAAGCGTTTCGAGATTTATCAAGAGTTTCTCAGTCTTCTCGGTTTAAAATATACTGAAATATATACACAAACATCCAAGCCCCTCCAGCAATCACTTTAGACGCTCACGATGACAAGGACGATGATGCCGCTTTCATGCATTTCCTTCGCCCTCTCGTGCATTGTCTGCTTTCGCGGTTTCTTTCCCTCCTCCCATCGCTACACCGTTCCAAACCCTAAAGTATGTACTACTCTCTCTCTCTCTCTCGACCACAGTGTATGTATGTTCGTGTTTGTAATGTTGTATGCAACAAAAAGCCCCACCATCGCGTCGTCTAGGAAAGAAATGCAGTTGCCTTTGGGGTCCCAAAAGAATCGGTCCCTTATTAAACTTTACTGCTTTTGCTTTACTTAAGTTTTTTTATTCGACTTTTTCTCTCTCTCTCTCTCTCTCTCTT
>JXXB01021844.1:0-17215 GCA_000956275.1 Anopheles koliensis | reverse complement strand
TAGTTTTACTTTTATTCGTAAAAAGGATCAATTATTACAAACAAAGCAATGAACTCGTCGTATTCTAGTGAGATCCCGATGAAAAGCAATGACATAATTTTATCCAAAAACTATTTTGCAAGCGCACAGTGTTCACACCAAATGATTTTTTATATTCGAGAGCCCCGAAAGATGCTGACGATTTGACACTTGGCGATGATGTTTGTTGGCAATATTATTTCACCCAGCAAAAGCAAAGTGCGACCAGAAGAGCAGTAGCCGCAGCACTAGCACGAGAAATCATCGTTTAGCTAACACGGATGTAAATTATACGCTTAGGACCGCTGCCTCGGTCACGTCTCGGTGCGTTGGTTCGTAGGAAAGTAACCAAAAGAAAAAAGAGCGCGGAATGAAAAATACTAGGCACCAGCAGAAGCAGCAGCAGAAGCAGCAACAACAATCACAGCATCATCACAGCAACCACACGCGTTATCCAAACTTCCACCAGAATTGCGCCCCGTGGACGTGTTAGTTTTCGCGGACGACAACTTAAGGCCGAAGGTCGACGTACCGTCCGAGAGTTTTGATTTTATTTTTTGGTTCATAAATCCCACCGCTCGCAAGAGAAAACATCCTCCATCGGACGAGACAACGTAAGTGTTGCGTGTGGATGTGTGCGTTTGTGTACGTCGATTGGAGGAAAGTTTCCCACCCCGTGCCCAGGCATCGGTCATGACAACACGGCGGAAGCGATTATCGCAACAGCTAATGGGTTTCCTCCCACCATCAGCCACAACACCTGAATTTACTGTTTGTTTTGTTGTTGCATGTTGTTCACAGAAAGCGATTGCTAGCATCCTGCGGGACCGGGATTCCCCAAGCAACACGCAGCTCGACCATCAACATTGCCAGCAATATCTCATCCCATCAACATTACCTAGTGTATCATTCTGGGTATTAGACTACGAATACGCGTTACCCTTGCAAGGTGAGTGAATGATTTGTGGCTAATTCTGCACGATCTAACATTCAATTGAAACAAACAACAACAACAAAAAATACACATAAACACTAGCTATCGGATGATGTAAGCCTCCCCTCCCCGAAGATGACTTCAAAAACGACGATGAGCGATCCGTCAAGGTTCACATCGGGTTGGAGGAAGCATGAGGAACCGGTTTTCACCGTCCGGATGCAATTCGTCCTCGTGCGAGGGTCGAGAATGGCACGAACTCGCGTTCAAGGGCCTTTGAGGGTTTGCTTTGTCTGCATGGTCATGTGTACTGTCTGCGTCAATGACCTTTCAGCACTCCGAACGCAACCTTGCACGAGGATGAGCCTCTCTCTTTTTGCTCTACCTGGCGCTCAGTGTTATGTTTATCTGCTGAAAAGCAAGATGATTTGTGTGTAGCCAGAACCTGCTTGCGTGATCGAGGAATTAAAGAACAGAAGAAGCTCAAGTTCTGTCAAGTTGTAGTCAAATTTAAGAACATTTAAAATTTAATTATTTTTTATATTTATTATTTTCAAGATATAAATTTCATCCAAGTGTAATATAATAACACATTGGCCAATGCAATACAACTATCATTATTACTTGCACCACCACTTACGCAGCACCACTTAACGTAATTGCGAACGATATAAGCAATGAAACGAGCAGCAATGTGTTCGTGAGATTATGTAGTTATCGAGTTTTGATCATTTTTTTCTTCTGAAAATAACGCATTGATGGAATTTAATGATCATAGAATGTAGTATGCACACAAAAATGTAAATGGTTGGCCTAAAGTGATACATCATACGTAGATTTCGGCTCGATAGACAATTTTTCATGTCGCCTTCTGACAATTTCTTGGTTTAACTAAGCTTTATCTTGCTTCCGCTAATCCACAGCCTTCCTTCATGTGTTTGGGAACGCTCGTCGTCGCTGCCGCCGCCGAAACGCAACAGCTAGTGCCAAAGCAAGCAGGATCGAACGCGTTCGCCTCTTCAACACGATCGGTGCGTGCAGAAGCAGCAACCGGCGCAGCAGATGATGCCCTGCCCGGGATTGAAGGTTTCGCACGTAATATTTGTGATCGTCATCCTGATAACGATAGTGTTCTACTCGTCACTCAATGGGCGCCATTTTATACTGGAACCGCGTCGATACGCAAACCACCGGAAGAACGATCCTAGTCCGGTGGGATCGAACCGCACATTGCCGGGGACGGTCGGGGGTGGGGAGCAGCAGGCGCTACTGGCCGGTGGTACACCAGATCGCACAAAGTGCAATGTTTTCCAGATAGTGGTACAAGGCTGCGGCATGAACATGCTCACAAAAACACTCGAGCGTGTACAGCAGCAAGATAAGAACCAAACGCTGCTCCTTGCACAACAAATACAGAAGGAGCAGCTGCAGCAGCAGCAACAGCAGGAGCAACTGCAGCAAGATCCGCAGGAGACGGCTCCCGAGCATGTGGATAACATCCAGCGAATACCAAATCCGTCGGCTGTGAAGAGTTCGTCTTCATCTTCATCGTCGTCCTCGTCCTCATTAGCACCAGTGCCCCAACCAACAGCACAGGAGACCGACGGTGAGAAGGTGATTAAGACGCGTGATCTCTACCACCCCGGACATTTGCCGGATGCGGCCTGCGTAACAAATCTCTGCCCACGCAATGGCACCGACGTGACGCTACTGATCCTGGTCACTTCTGCACCAACACACCGCGAGCAGCGGCTCGCGATCCGCCAGTCCTGGGGCCACTACGGCAGCCGGCGGGACATTTCGATCGGGTTCATCGTCGGGCAGACGGACGAGGCGCGGATCGAGGACCAGTTGGCGGCCGAGAGCTACATGTACAGCGATCTGATACGCGGCAACTTCATCGACAGCTATCGGAACCTGACGCTCAAGACGATCTCTCTGCTAGAGTGGACGAAGTTGCATTGCCCAAACGCGTCCTTCCTGCTCAAGACGGATGACGACATGTTCATCAACGTGCCGAAGCTGCTGCAGTTCATGGAGGCGCACGGGAACCAGCGTCGTACGATCTTCGGCCGGCTGGCGAAAAAGTGGAAACCGATCCGGAATAAGAAGTCAAAATACTACGTCAGTCCTGAGCAGTACTATCCGCCAGTGTTTCCACCGTTTACCACAGGTATAGTCATTTTAGTTGTTTTTTTTGCTTTTTATATTTGGCTTATGTGAATGTTTTTACAAAAATAAGAAGAATTACATTGCCAATCAAATGAACCACTTTGAGCAGATGTGAATGATTTTTTTTCAGACACCAATGTCACACGAAATAATAATATACATTCACAATAAGAAAACTGACCAGATCGTTTTTGTAAACTTTTGCCTGATATTTCGCATGCTAGTAATTCCATATAAATATAGCTCGAGGCACTACCCTTCATGAGCTGAACGTTTTAAATTACATTAAAATTATTACTCGTTTTTAATCTATGGTTGTTTGATCGTGAATATAGTTTCATGTATTTTTTCATATCTAAATTTCGTACAGAAATTATAAACCATAGCACTGAAGCTGACGTAAGGTTTTTAATTAAGAGATTTCTAAAGAAAATTACCATTTTTCCTCAATACTCAACATTGAATTATTATTTATTATTGTGCTCCTTACTATTATTTAAGGTAAAAAGGAATATTTCTTACAATGTCCGGCTTTTATACAGCAAACAGTATTTGGGTGCGAAATTCTTATTGTGTTTTCATTTTTATTTGACTGATTTTTCTTGTTTGCTTACTCTAGGACCAGCATATCTGTTGACGGCCGATATCATCAACGAGATGTACGAGAAGTCACTCAGCCAGACGTATTTAAAGCTGGAGGACGTGTACACGACCGGCATTGTCGCTCAGCTGCTAAACATCCATCGGATCAATGTAAAAGAATTTCTTAACCGCCGGATAGCGTTTAACCAGTGCAATATCAAGAAAGCGATCAGCATCCACATGGTGAAGAACAACGAGCAGCTCGACCTATGGAAGAAACAGGTCGACACCAGCGTCGCGTGCACGTAGAAGTATTGTTTGTTTACTATTAGTTCATTCGGAATTATCCTTAATATTGTTTTATTATCACGATGCGTTCACATACACCCATACCGAATCCTTCCCGTCTCACCGTTGCTTCCTCGAGCGAAAGAGGCTTAGATTGAGAAAAAGCGAACGTGTGTATGACAGAGAGAGCAAACCTGAAAAGACATTTCATCACATTTTAAACGACACATCACCCCGGATGGGCATTTCGGACAAAATAAATCGCGGAATCTCGTTTGTAATGTTACTTTGTTAAGCTCTTTTTCCTACTAGAGGAGATTCCTGCTAAAGGCTCCAATCTTTCTTATTAGTCGCTTACGTGCAAATCAGCCCGTTTGCCTTACATTCCCAAAACCATCTTTCCCAAGAAACATGACGGAGAATAATTAGATTCGATACATTCCGATTTTTGATGAAAATTGAATAATGGAAGGTGTAGTAACACTGTTTAAAAAAGCGTGTATGTACGTGTGTGCGAGTTTTAAAAAACTGTATAGTGTATGCCTGTTGCTGAATGCACGTGTATCTGATGTAAGCTCTGAACCTAGTGGCTCACGCTGTAACCGATTGGAAAAGGGTAGTGGGTGGTAAACAGTGTGTGTGTATGTACGTAGGATTTTAATCGACGTCGCCTCTCCTGGAGTTTATGTTTAGAGTTGAGATTTTAACTCCCTCATCTCCTCTCTCCCCTCTTTCCCTCTTATATACAAAACTACATAATATGTTGACCAGATGAGCAGCAGTCAACCACACGTTGGACTAAAACGGAACGAAATTATACATACTTATTACCGCCTTCCCCCATTTCCTTTTACAAATGTATGTATGCGTGTGAACGTGTGTGTACAACACTAATCGTCCTATCACGCCAAACATGTTTCCAAATCCTTTCGCAGGGGCGTTCTTGGAAGGAGCCCTCGCTGCGAGACTGTTTTTGTATAGAAAACTACTACATAACATGTATTTTATATAGCGTAACTCTTATACGGTTTAAGGCTGTAAATATAAGTTGCAGTTTATGCAGCATTACAGGACTCTTTCTCTTATCCTTATTCCCCCTGAAAGCGAATATCGGTCGAAATCGGTGATTTTATATTTCGATTCGCTGTGATGTTTTGTTTTTGTGCCCAAGTTCCTCGGTTTATATTATATTTATATATACATATTCATCCATTATTTATCCGCCCCATTAGGTAGTGCTGTGTAGCATCGCTTGCATGATTTATTTGCGATAAATAAAAAGCAGGAGTTGTGACCCTGAAGTATCATCTGTAATCCACATACTGTGTGCTGCGTCCCATGCGACTCTATGGTCCTTGAATATATATATGTTCCTTGTACGTACCGGAAACGAGGAGGAAGTAAAAGATATTAATACTAACTTGTGCGGAGCATTTTTACCTTTACATTTCTTACCGATTGGTACTTGAATCTCAAATCCGAAACGTTAGATCAACCGAGTGTGTGCTAGCTGAGAAATAGAATTTTGAATAGGACAGGTTATATAAAGGATATTCAAAATTTGGTATTTTTGGTTTTACTTGTTTACAGGTTTAATTCAGAGCTACAATTTAGTCATTAATACATAATGTAACGAGTTGATATAGTACTCATTTAAAAGATTTTTAATGTTTGTTCCGATGGTATGATTAATACAAGTTTTCATATAAGAATATTCACATTTTATTTTACTACATTTTATTTTATGTTATTTAAGAAAAACACCAATAACAAACCAATTTTGATCTAAAATATATGATAATTTAAATTCATATAGTCACTCGTTTAACACGGTATGTTTCTTCTTTTAACATTTTTAGAAATCGGTAATTAAATTAGTAAGTTATTCCACTTTATATAAGAAGAAGTTTTACTATTTGTCTTTGACAGTTATAAATCGTAGACAATTTAAACATAATTTGTTAAACATTTCCGATCTTCCAGGTGTCAAAAGTTCCATATTAAGTTTCCTTTTTTGTCGAATCTCCCTTGGCTTGGATCAACTCGACTAAGATTGAATATTTGACAAGCTCTTGAAGCAACTCCTAACACCCTGTAGCCACCAGTATCCGAATCGGACTGTTGCACTCTCTATTATACATGAATGCATTGGCAGGGATGCTTTCGAGCACATCGTTGTGAACGAGAAAATTGATTCTCAATTATTGATGCGGCAGGTGTCCTGCGTGTCGATGCGGTAGCTTAGTCTGACCTTTTGAAGCGAGCGAACAAAAACCGATGCCCTTCGCGGTGCAGCTGACAGTCCGGAATAGTGAAGCAACCGAAGTAATGGTGCCGCTGGTACTACTCGTTGTGCTGCTGCTCGTACTTCAACCCGACCAGACCGTGGGCGATGACTTTCCTTCGCTTCTATCAACGAACGCATCGATGGGCAAGTTAACTACGATCAATAGGCGTGAAAGTTCCTCACTCAACCGTAGCCGTATAATTGAAGCTCTTCAGCATGTTTGAGGCACATGTGACGGTATGCCAAGCAGTACGTTGAGTAACAGTGTGCCTTTTGATTTCTGTCAACAGCGATCATCCTCGATCGTGAGTATTTGGGCGCTGAGTACGAGAAAACGCTCGAAGAAACGAAAAATATCGTGGAGAAATTAATCCGCGAGCATCTGAAAAATGGAGGCCTCATTGTGAAGTACTACTCCTGGACCAGTATCAACCTTAAGCGGGGTAAATATGTATCTCCCGCGCTAGCCCTAGCTCCGGGCTCTCACACGGATTTTTGTTTTTTTTTATTTAGACTTTTCAGCCGTATTATCGGTGTCGAATTGTAAAAACACTTGGGAAATTTATCAGGAAGCGGTACGCGAACGGCTGGTGATGCTGAGCATCACCGATCCCGACTGTCCACGGCTTCCGTCCAGTAGTGCTATCATGGTGCGAGATTGAAATAGATCCAGAAGACAAACACCCGTACATAGACAACCTCCGTCTTTCCCACAGATTCCCCGCAGCGACGGTTCGGCCAATTCCTTCGAAGAGGTCTCCCAGATCATACTGGACATGAAGAGTTCCCGGGCGATCGATTGGCGTACAGCAACATTACTCTACGATCAGGCTTTTGGTATTTCGTTCCGAATTTAGCGATTAAAATAATGGCAACGTTTGGTAAAGTTTCCAGATTCAATCAATTCAATATTTTAATAACGTTTGATGCAATAAGTCGCTCTCTCTTTTCCAATTGTATTTGCTCGTCTTGAAGAAGTGAGTAAATGTTAGAAAATCGACTTTACATTACTCACTTGCTCTTTGCCTATTGGGATTGACTCCCTGCGGCAACTAGAAAACTCGTTCAATAAGTGAAATCGACTTTCAAAATAGTAACTGATGAATTTTAATCAAGAGTAGTTCAATCGATTCTTTCATTCACATACATTGAATGAATCTTACTCTCCCTCACAGATTCAGTACACATTCGTGATTAGTTTATGTGATTTTCGGGTTGCATTCCAGACGCGGAAATCAGCCGCTGTATACTATCGCTGCTGGAGGATCGCGAAGGCATCCGGCCTCTCACGTTGACGGAGTTCAAAATTAACGCCCCAACGCACAGCTGGGAAAAGCGGAAGGAGATACGGAAAACGCTGCTCGGTATACCGACCGCTTACACTGGTACGGCTGTCCAGAAAAATGGTTGCAGGTCTTGCATGACTCATAACAACATCCCTTTTTTCTTATGCTGCATTTTGCAGGGAAGAACTTCATCGCCATTGTCAACGTGGCAACGCTGACGCTGCTCATGGAGATCTCTAAGGTATCACTCCCGAACTACCGAGACAATCCTGATGACTATCCGGCTTCTATCCGCTCCACAGGACCTGAAGCTGGTGAACCCATCCTCACAGTGGCTTTACCTGCTGCCCAGCACGGAGAAAACGAGCAGCGACTTTACCACCTCTGCCACCATTATCAACGAGGGCGATAATGTGGCGTTCGTGTATAATGCCGCTTCGAAGGCTCAGAACTGCTCGGTGCGTAAGGCCCGCTACTAGGATATGTTCGATATGCAATGTCCGGAATTCGCCTTTCGTTCCAGGTGAGTGTGCTGTGCTACATGGAAGCCTACATTCTGCACTTCATCCGGAGTCTGTCGAAGCTGATCCGGGAGGAACAGGTCGTGTTCGGGCAGATTTCGGACGAAGAGTGGGAAATCATTCGACCGAGCAAGCAGGAACGAAAGAATAAGTTTCTGCAAATGATAAAGGTATGGACAGATTTCTCCGACATGCCCTTTTGGGATGTGCTGCTCACTATTGGTTCGATTTTCACAGGCTGCGATTACGGCGAAGGATGAATGCAACAAGTGCTCCCAGTGGAAGATACAGTCGGCCGAAACGTGGGGTTACGTGTATCGGACGGATCTGATTGCTGGTAAGTTGCACAAAACCCAATCTGATTCAAAACCCGATCCGACTTGAAGGCTAACCACTACCTGGTTATCACCAGACGGGAACGATATGATCGAGCGGAAGAAGTATACCATGCTCGACGTCGGGTACTGGTCACCGCAGGATGGTTTTATGCTGACGGACGCACTGTTTCCGCATGCCAAATTCGGGTTTCGTGGTGTGCAGCTTGTCTTCTATAGCTACCATGTAAGTAGATGAAACCCGCGTTGGCAACATGTCTGATGTACTTATCTTTTGCTTGGGACCAGAACCCACCGTGGCAGTTCGTGACGTACAACGAATCAGGCAGTCCAGTTATATCCAGTGGCGTGGTGTACGACATACTAACAGAGTTGTCACGCAAGCTTAACTTCACCTATACCATGGTGATTTCTCAACCAACAGAAATTAATGGTTCTTTCATCGAGGGTAACACTACGGTAGGTGGATAAACTCAGCGTCCTCTAACAGATACTAAGTAGCATCTTTGTGTCTCTGCCACCAGTCTGTGTACGATATCAAATCTATTTCTTCCGATATACCGCAAGAAATCTTCAACACGCTAATCAACAACAAGGTAAGGGTGGTGCACGCTGTAAAGTAGCTGCCAAATTACTTCTGATCTGCTCTCTAGATACTACTGGCAGCCATTGGTTCGACTGTGAACGAGAAGGAGAAAAAATTCGTCAGCTTCACCGATCCAATCAGCATCCAGACGTATAGCTTCATTATCTCTCGACCACGGTAAGCGCAAGTGTCAGAGGATGCATCAGTCACGTGCTAACTCGACATCGCATCTTTACAGAGAACTGAGCCGCGTGCTGTTGTTTCTGTCACCATTCGGTCCGGACGTAAGCAGCTTCTCGAGACGTTCCCGAAAACAATATGTGAGTTAAACTTCTCTTTTTTTTACAGACATGGCTGTGCTTAGCGACGGCGGTCGCTCTGATGGGTCCAATACTGTGTGTGATCAACAAGCTTAGCCCTTATTATGAAGTGCATAACAAACCCACCAATACCGGGCTCGGCAAGGTGAACAACTGCTTTTGGTATATTTACGGCGCTCTGCTACAACAAGGTCTAGAGTAAAGATGCTTTTGCGGTGTGGAACCTAACCTTTTAACATTATGTCTGACGTTTTGTCTAATCGTACAGGTGGTCTGTACTTACCGTACGCAGATAGTGGACGTATCATTATCGGAACCTGGTGGTTGGGTATGTTAAAATTGTTGATATTTTTGTCTCGCTTGCTGTTCCGACTAACAAATAAAAACCTCCCCCTATAGTTGTACTCGTCATCGTCACTACGTACTGCGGTAATCTGGTCGCCTTTCTCACCTTTCCAAAGATCGACATCCCGGTGAACAGGGTGATGCAGCTGTTGCGCAACGAACGCGGCATGACCTGGAGCATACGCCGGGGCACCTTTCTGGAGGAAATTCTAATGGAATCGAGCGAACCGAAGTACGTGCAGCTGTACAAGGGCAGTCTCGTCATCAACGAACTGTCGGACGAGCTGGTCGAGCGGATCGAAACCGGCCAGCACGTGCACATCGACTGGCGGAACAACCTGCGCTACCTGATGAAGCGTCAGTTTTTGCGCACGGATCGGTGCGATTTTGCGCTCAGCACGGACGAGTTTCTCGATGAGCAGATCGCGCTCGTCATGCCCAGGGACAGCCCGTACCTGGAGCTGGTGAACAACGAGATACGGCGGATGCATCAGTTTGGGTTCATCGAGCGCTGGGTAGCGCAGTACCTCCCGGCGAAGGATAAGTGCAGTGGTTCGTCCGCCCGCGTTATGGACGTCCAGAACCACACGGTGAACAGTTCGGATATGGCCGGCTCGTATTGGATCCTGCTGCTCGGGTTTCTCACCGGGCTGCTCGTGTTCGTGTGCGAGTTCGCCGTCAGCTGGTACCTGCGGCGGCGGGCTGCCAAGGCGGCCACCGTCGCGTACACTAACTAACGCCTCGTTACGGGGTTTGTGTTTGTCCAGATGCATAGTTTTGTATTCATCATAAAGCGATATAAAGCGACGAAAGAACAAAAAAAAAAAAACAGTATACACGTACACGTAATTTCAAGCGGCACATCTCCTACACATTAATGGCATATCGAAAACAAAACGAAACGAAAAGCCTAGCCCTATTAGAAACACCCCAGCGTCCGTTTGGTGGTGGCGGTAATACACCGGTAGTACGGGTCCACTAGCGCTCGCATCTGGCTCGGTGCGTTTGTATGTGTTTTAAATTTATTTTTTACAGTCTATGGCGGGATACCTTAACCTGCAAAACCGCACCATCCTGGTGCCAGCCGCCCTCCGATAAAGCGTTCCACTAATTATTACACAAAAACAACAACTATTACGTGTGAGTATTTACTACTAGCTTTCCCACTGACAGCTCCACCGTCAGCACCGCGCTGAGCGTGAGATGACGGTGAGAGAAGATCTCGCGCACCCGACTACTCTGCTATTTACATCAAAACGTTTGCCTCCTGCCGACGCCATTAGCCACTCTCTACCGATGGTTGTACAGTGGCTGTCCGAGGTAGCGCGGCTTCTGTTCCCCGGCACCTCGCACGTTCTGCCGCTTGCGCACCTTCAGCCGGTGGTGGTAGGGCAGGAACTCGCTGTCCGGGTTGAGAACCGGCAGCGGGTGCTTGTAGTTGACGAGAATGTCACCGTCGAGGTAGCGATTGCGAACGGGGGTCGATTGGTCCACGGGCGGCGCTGCTGTACCGGCACTGCGGTATAGGTACGGCTGACGATCGGGACGTAGCCGGTGGTCCAGTATGAGGTAGGACTTGGTGGTGGTTGTGTCAAACTCTGGTCGCCGGTTGTACCCGCTCGCACCGTTGTTCAGGATGACGGGCGCAATGTAGGAGAGGTCCGGTTGGGGTGGTGGTGGTGGTGGTGGTGCTTGAATCTGTGCTTGATGCTGGTAGTACTGCGAGGAGTGCGGATCGCCGTAACCTCCGTGACGTCCGTAGTCGGTGGAGGTGACGTAGTATCCCGTCGGAAGATCGGCCGACGGTCGGTAGACGTACGCTGGTGCCGGCTCGTACTGCGGTTTGTACGCGGGCACGCCGGACACGTGCGGTGGCTCCTCCGGGAAGATCGTCCTGTAGACATTGCCATCGAACGATAGCGAGAGGTTCTGCGCTTTCGACGTTCGGCCACCCTTGGCGTGCTTGTTCGCCTTTTCGTAGATTTGCAGCGTCTGGCGGATCGTCTGCACCTCGCGGTGGAACTGCTCGATCGGGCTGTAGCTGTAGGTGCCGGTCAGGTAGTCGGGGCTGGATGGCCGGTGCGATTCCGGCCTGCTCTTGCCGACCACCGGGAGGTACGTGCGCGGGAGGTGCGGTGTCACTGGCGCCGAAGACACCACCTCGTTCCACCCTGGCGGGCTCGTGGACGTACGGATGTCGAAGTACTCGGCGTAGATCGGATGCGCTGGTGGTTGCTGCTTTGCTACCGGTGCGCCCTCTGGCGGGATCTTGTGCAGCTTTGTGGAGGGCGTTAGCAGAGGTGTAGGTGCCGCTGTCGGTGGTACGGTCGGCTTCGGGCGGGGCCGCTTGGTAGCAGGTGGCTTCGAGACGCCACCGTACACTTCCAGCACCGGCACGAACGTCTTCAGGACGGCTTTTTGGATCTCGACGCGCGATGGCGCTATCTTCGGTGGTGATGGCGATGGCGCCACCGTCGTTGTTGGAGCCGGCCGCACACTGACGTAGTGTTTGGTGGGCGGCTTCGTGACGGGCTTCGAGCGTTCGGTGGTGGTGGTGGTGGTGGTGGTGGTCCCGTTCGCTCCATTAGCGGCCGGCTTTAGAATGAAGAAGTTGGGCGGTGGTGGCAGGATGATGCCCGGCACAAGCGGACCCGGCGGCACCGGGTTCGTGTAGTTCCCGCGGTACTCGAACGTGTACGGCGGCGGGTAGTAGAGCGACGGATCGTCCTCATCGCCCGATGGCGGCGGGGGCGGTGGTGGCGGCGGTGGCACCGGATACAACCCGGTACGGTTCGGTCGCTGGTGGACGAGTGGCACCGGTGGCAGCCTCAGGAACGGGTTCGAGTACGTCCGATTGTCACTAACGGGCGGCGGGTTGACCGGTGGTGGATACTGGAGTCCGGGGTGGTGCTGGCCAGTAGCATTGTGCGCCGCTGGCCCGGCAAGTAGATTTTGCCCACCGAGATCTTCCGCCCGTATGACCGGGAACGCTTTGTTGGTGAAGAGGAACGCCGACTCGTTAGTAAACGGATTAAATGCCGGCACCTGACGACCACGGATAAACTCAATCGGTCCGTTCTCGCGGAGCTGCACGGGAAAGGGTGGCGGGACGGCCGGGTTGGCCGGGATCTGGACCTGCCGCTCCGGTGCCCGGTAGTCGTCGATCGGCTGCCAGCCACCGGCGTCACCACCGTCCGCGCCGGACCGATTGCTGCCGTAGCTGATCGAGCCGCCCTTCAGCACGAGCAGGTGGTCCTCGGCGAGCCAGATCTCGTCCGGCCGCAAACCGCCGTAGTTGCGCTCGTCATCGAGCGGGACCTCCTCGTTCCGGCGGTAGTTCAGCACACCGAGCCGCTGCGGTTTGCGCTGGAACAGCTCGCGATGTATCAGCCCGTACTTGCCTTCCGCCACCTGGTCGGCGAGCGTTTTCGCAGGCTCGCTCTTGGTAGCTGCCGGTGTTGATGCCGCCGAATCGGACGGCTGTTCACCCGCCCCTTCACCCGCACCGGCCGCGACGAGTGACACCGCCCCGGCATCGGTGTCCGCCATCGGAAGACTGTGCACCAAGTCCACCTGCACCAAATCGTAGTACTTGAGCTGGAGCGCCTGGTCCAGCGGCTGATCGATTGCGTTCGTGCGATCCTCGACCCGATCCGAGCCACTTTCCGTTCGCCTCAAGGCTCGGTGCTGCCGGGTGTCCCTAGAAATGTTGCGTCAAGCAGATCGGATCGGAGTTTGGATCAGCTTTTGCTGGACAGAGTTGCTGATGGCTGTTACTCACCGTTCGTTTCCGCCCGCCAAAACCGAACCATCGGTGGAGTGGAAGCAGACGAGCAGCGACACCGAACAAAGCAGCAGAAGCCGGCGACCCTGGGAGCTGGTGCGATTCATCTGACGATAAAATTTGGACACGAAAAGAAATGACTCAATGTGCAATTAACGTATCGGCGGCTGGTAGTGAAATGACGCAAGGCGATCGTACGTCTGATCGGTCAGAACGGCGCCGATCGGGACTTTCCGAGGGAATTTCATTCCTACGATGACGCAGGTGTCACGAATGTCTGAGCGTTTGTGTTGCTTACGTTTTTCAAGTCCGGGCCCAATTATGTTCATTTTTGTAGTTCAATTAGATGGCAGATTCCAGGCAATGATATAGGAAAGAATAATTTTTCTCATCGCTTATTACATTTTTTTTGCAATTTAGTTCTGTTCATATGTTCATAAATCATTAGAGACCAACGGATGGTATTGAATCTGAAGCCTCAGATTCATGCGCATCGATGATTCCCCAATCGGACTCGCAAAACTCTAAGGCACGTCCACGTTTATTGAACGAACAGCAAAAAAAACTCTCGTTCCAAGCCTCTTTCCTACGCATCCAACTGCTACAACATAGCGTGAGGGAAGGTGATCTTGTGTGTATCGAAATAGCTGTGCGAAAAAAAAAACAAAAAACAATCAACCTCGCAAAACAACAAACGAACAACGGCATTCAAACCCAACCTGATTAGGGAACGTACGAAGCCGCCGGGCTCAAGAGGTGCTCATTTGTCAGATTTGTTGTTGTTGATTTTGTTTTTTTTTGTTGTTTTTTTTTTTGCATAACCCGTCATTGCGTAGTCGACTCGAGTGCGCAGGCCTACTGGGGAGCAGATGAAGACGAGCAACATTTGATGGATAGTTGATGGTCCGCCGCACGCCGCATGCCGTCGCCTTCGGTTGCCTTGCGTCCCCGGGAGCTGGAACTGGTTTTCACAAAACCAGACCGGAGGGCTTTCCGGTATGTGCCAATGTTTGCGGTGGTTTGGCTCTCTCGCTTCCCGCGCCCGCACCGGGAGCAGCGTGACAAATTAATCTGTCGCTTGACGCGTCTCGGTATTTGCGTCGGGTACGGCAATGAGTGGCCCAGGCACCACCGGAGATGTCACAATGCGCTCACAATAGGCGATCGTTGCGGTGGATGTCTGGAGCCGAGGGCTAAAAGTGTTGTTTCCTAAACAATCTAAGCTTCCTTGAGCGGAGGTCAGATCGATCGGATCTTCTCGCTCAGCTCGGCGACACGCTGACGACCGTTGTGGCGTTTATCGGTATCCATCAAGCAGTCTACCTTCAGCACCGAGTTGGAGTCATCGAACCTATTGGTCTTTTTAGTTTTTGGTTGCCATAGATTAAAAAAAAAACACAGTCGCTATCATCTACTGCTCGTTGGGAAACAACCTTTGAAGAGTTCAAAATGGCCGCGCGTGAGCGACCGGTGCGACATTGCGCATCGCAAGACAGGATCTTTGCTCCACTTTTCTTCACATCCTCAACTGATAGCCCCTAGAAAATAGACAATGTTGATGCCACGGGCCTCTTGACGTTCTTGCTTATCCTTCTGCAAACTCTCCGTCGGTCAGATAAACGCCGGTTTGATAACGTCTGATCACAAAAAAAAAAACGCTCGCGTGTTACAGAAGAAAAAAAAAACGTGTTACAGCCCACCCGAAAAACTAAACCAACGCACTCCCTAACCTCAAACCGTCGGCGGCGGCCCGTTCGGATGTTATGCAAATGGCGCTGATGCGATCCTTACGTCAGATGCGAGTTTGCATCACAATCGAACCGGAGGAGGGGCAGCTGATCGGCACCCGAACACCCGATCGAGCCGTGCTCCGGGAACGTCACTCGCAGCGAAATGGCACCCGGCAAGTTTTGTTTGGTATTTTTTGTTTCCCATGCTCCCTCACACACATGCACACATCTCGGCTGTGCGGGAACACACGCCTGTTGCGTTGGAATGCAGGCGTGTGTGAGAGATACACTGTGCTCTGCACAATGTGGAGCATTTGCTGGCGAACTCCCAGGTTCGGTAGAGATTACCCACCACCCACCACGTGACACCACGGTGGTAAAGGGAACAGCAGTAGCAGCGGCAAGCGCAAAATCACGCCCGCGTGTCGCACATAACCGATGATGGCGAAAATGGACATCAAAATGGGAGGAGGAGAAACAAAAAGCAAAAAGCAAAAAAAAAATACCTGCACGTACCCCGATGGCGAGAGGCGGTGGGACGCGGGGCGAGCTGCGCTGCGGTAAGTTTAATTATGAATTAATTTAAACTTCGCGGGTTCGCTCTTCGCCTAGCCTGCTCGCCTATGAAATGCCGATCATCACATAATGTCGCGGGGCTGGATGGTAGGCCTCCGGAGGCCCGGAGTTCGAAAACCTCCCGCTAGTGATTCGTCGATCGCGTTCATTAGCGCTGCGCACACGAAACGAAACGGCCAAATGCAAGCGAGTGTGAAATGTATCTGTTCCATCTGTTCCAGCGCCTGAAAGCCTATCTCCAGAGGCGCTTGCAACAGCCACGCGCGCATGGAGTATGGGAGGAAAGGGAGGCGGATAACAATATTACGACAATATTACCTACAACTTTCCTGCGAACGGCCGCCACGCACCGTGACGGTCGGAGACTGCCGAGCCGTGTAAAGGAAAATGGCCCCCGCCGGTGTTCAATTTTCGGCCAATAAACTGTTATTTAATAGCGAGCGCCACACCGCTTCGCGCATCTCCTAACATCCGCCGACCATCTTTCCGGCACTGAGCACCTGCACGCGAGATCTGCTGCTGGCATTAAAATGCAAGCCAAACCCTCCGCCACCGCCTGGGTTGTACACACCTGCTTCGACAAACGCACTATCGTATCGAAGATCCGGGCGATCGGGCGGTCATTAGACGCAGCGTCGAAAGCGGCTCAAACGGCGGCAACCTTGACCGCAATTAGAGCTTGGAGCTCCCCGGTCAGGTTTCGGGGCGACACCTTTCAGCTATGGCGTGCCCGGTGCGCGAGAGATCGGGAGCGGAGCGAGTGAGAGAGGAGATAGGAAAAGCTGCGTTTTCGCAACTAGCAGCATCGGTGAGAAACTTTGCCTACCGGACGGATACGTCCGCTGGCGAACAAGAGTGACCGTGCTATCCCATGCGTTTGACTCGCGTCCGGTTACGGAGAGATAGGTCAGATGAATCATTTCGAACGTCCCCTGGCTGCACTGCTTGTATTGCAACTGGGGTATGTCTGTAGCCCTCCACTGGATGTCTGATATAGAGTATATATAGCCTACAATCTTTATGTCTGTTAGTTTAATTCTTGACATACCTCCTGCAACCCTTGTCACCCGACGTACTTTCAGAAGCTCCTGGGTTACTTTTCGAGTTTTTCAGTAAACGTAATTTTACTGTAACTACTTAATATCAAGTAGGATTCAAAATCGTCTCTAGAACCAAACCAGTCCCAGAGTCTCACACCTCTCAAGTAACTGAAGAAATCGTTCCTAACGCTCCATTCGTAATGGCGATTTGTACAGGAAGTGCTTTCAGCTAACCTTGGCGAGGCCGAATTTACCGAACCCGCAACGGGATCATTAATTTGCTCTCGGAAGAGAGACGCTCACTGATCGATTCGACAGATCGGCTCGGTGGGTAGGTTGCAATAAATGACAATGACAAACATGAACAAAAAAAAAAGACACACACACACTGAGCAATCGAATACCCTGAGG
>JXXB01021834.1:0-10761 GCA_000956275.1 Anopheles koliensis | reverse complement strand
GAATGACACTTTCAGCACTTACTTACCCATCTTGGGGCCTCTAAAGAATTATCCCTCCCAAGAGAGAGAAGCAGCAGCCTCCGAAAGCTGCCAGCTTGGATATCGAAGACGCTAATTTCAGACACTTCTGCTGCTAAGCGAAACGGATCGTCATGTGACCGCCACCGAATCTCGTCGCATTTGATGAATCACAAAACGAGCGAATCACGTGAAGCCGCATCACTTGGTGCGGGCTTCTTTCACCTTTGCGTGCCGGCGAGGGTTTGTTTCATAATTGGTCGCAATTTAGAAATAGTTCCCACCTCTTTCCCTTCCATCCAGCAACACACCCGTATGTGAGGGCCGCGTGCGTTTTTGAGCCATATAAATGGGCTCGCCGGGAATGTCCACAACCACGGAAACAGAACACGGTTTGAAACGCATTCGTTTCGCTGCTGGTAAGCACCCACAGCAGCCACATTTGCATTGATAAGGCTCGTTGTTCGAGTAGCTTCATTTGTAATTCAGGCCACTAATGACAATGGATGGAAAATCGTTAGCGATCGTTTTCGTTCGCATAAAATTATACACTCATTTCTCGAAACATCCCCATATCCGTTTGTCCACCCTCATTGTAAGTTGGTCCATTTAAACATTGTTTTCCCCATCGCATTTGTGTTTTTTTTTTCTTCAAAACAATCTTCATTCAGAAGCAGCATTTTGTGCAGCAGAAACGGACAGATCAAAATCAAGAAGCTTCTTGACTCGTCCATCTCCTAAACTCACCGATCACGATTGTAAACCACCGTACCGGCTTGAATCGAAATTGTTGACATTATTATTAGAGCCTGCATGTTGAGCTGGATGGCGAGTCACGTTGACCTAGTCGTCTCCATCGGCGTCGGTCGTGTTTCGACTTCTTCATGCTGTACTTGCTCACGCAGCAGTTGCACAAACTCAAGCCGCTCGTGTCAAAACAAGCAAGCCAATGACCTACTCGAACCCCACCTCTCAAAGCACTCTTCGCGGGATTCATCACTCTAAGAGCCCTTCCCCCTTACGGTGGAATTGAGTCAGCAAAATAACGTGCCAAAAATGCTCGTGGAGGTGTTCGAAACAAAAAAACAAAAATTCATCAAATCAAATTATCCGTAATTGCGATGCAACCAACTTCATCGTGTTTTTTCTTCAAACAAAAAAAGAAACATTGAAGCGTTACTTTCACAACCACCCGATTCCAGGGACAATTGCAAAAGATGCTTTATTTTTGGGCTTTTATTCCATCCTTTATCATGCTCGTGAGCGTTCCATTCGAGTGATTCGAAAAGCGAAAACCCCAACATCATTCCACGCTAATCGCCCAAATGGTGTACCGAAAATGATTTCCTCGGATTTGCTCTCGGCGACGAGCGTGTGGCAAGAAAACCGGGTAAGAACTGGTTTTACAAATGTCACGTGCGCTTCGACGTACTGCTCACCGTGCAACGAAATGCAACCGTGACGGCAAACATTGCACACCAACGGACCCACCACCCCCAAAAGCCCTCCTCGTCCTATGTGGCTTTGAATTGTATTCAAAACACGCGAGCGGAATAAATCAACAACAATCTAATCGTGCGCCAGCAGAGAACCCAGCCAGCTGAGAATGCGATGTTAGCTTTGTGTGGGTGCCTGCGTGGTCCAGATACGGTTTGCCAAACGTCAATTGTGCATTCGTTGCTTCCCTGAGAAAAGATAGGTCGGTAACGTGGGTTGGGCAACGCATTCTCCATGCGCGCGTGTAAATCAACTATTTGAGGGAAATTAACAGGCGCAAAAATAGGTCCGATTGATCCCGTGCCAAATCGCTCACGCGTCACGCTACTTGACGTGCGATTTCGATTGTTTGTACCTTCATCCAAACTACGGAGAGAAATATTTAAAATAGCCCATCATCTCAATGCCGAAAACTGTTCAAGTGTTTTTGTTTTTCAAACGCATGCCAAGCAGCAAAATACTTGAAATGTTTTCAACACTTTTTACCACCAAAAATATTCGTTCACTCAGACGTCTGGGTTTGATTCGTTTTTAATCATCATCACATGGCTTTGGGTGAATATAATAAGCTAATGGCAGAGTACTGGCTGGTGTCAGATCCATCATCCAACTGCGCACTCCCTTCCACCGGAGCAAAGTGTTAATGGAAATGAACGCAAACATCCGAAAACTACCGACCATGCTCACTTCACCTCACCCGTGCTGTCGACCGACCAACGAGGGTGTTTAAATTAGTTTCATGCCTCATTCTACGGTGCCGCGGCGCGTCGCAAACTCATCCGTGTGCGGTCAATGAAATTGCGGCGCATCTCATCCACCCCACGGCGTAACTGTCGTATATTCGTGTGAATGGTCGTGGCGACCCGCATTGCCCGCCAGCAGCCATCTCGCATCCGACACGACACGACAACCACCAATCAAACGAAATTATTAATAAAATTGTAGTACTTATAGACACTTCCCGCCCGTGGTCGGGGCCGCTGGAACGTGAGTAGTGAGTGCACTCGCAAGCGGGGCGACTCATCCCGCCGTGGGTTTGAAATTGGAAACGCAAGCGAGAATTGTCCATTTTCCTCAGCGTCATTTCCATCATCACACCTGGCGTGAGTAATAAGAGCAGCACGAGCACGTCGTTCGTTCGCTAGAAACGTGGAAATAGAAAAACATCATCGCCTCGTTCGTCGTGTGATGACGCAAATAAGCGATATTCTTTACGGTCATCCAAAACCACACAAGATCTCTACATCAAGCGCACCAAGGTCAACCCTGCACAACCGGCTCTGCTTCGATCGATCACGCACACACACACACACCGGAAGGCTTCGGAAGAAGGAAATGAGCTGGAAGGTGCTGAAGCAGCGCGATGAGTTGAAGCTCATTAATGCAAATAAAATTGGCCAGATTTTGTGTCGACCAGCGCCTGGGGTAGTATAAATAATCCCAACACGCGCCTGCTCGGCGCATCAATCAAACCCTTTCCGCGCGTTTTTTAATTAGCTCCAGCTCTCATCAGCGCGAATCCAGAATGCCCAAATCGTCGCTCATTCCCGCCACTTTATGGTGGGCAAATTATGCAATCTGTGTGTTCGGTGTGATTGGAGATTGCGCTGTACGAAGTGGCGTGTACCAATTAAAACTTATGCAATAAGTCGCTTCGTCACTAGATGATCGCGGAAGCTCTTCGCTCATTGCTGCTCGGCTCGAATTCGGGACTGTACCGATTTGTACAATCAATTCGAGAACACCAACCAGAACAGGTTTTAGATAATTCCGTACCCAAAAATAAAGGGGTTTTCCGTTTGTTTTTTTTGTCTAAAAAAACTTGTTTTACACATCGCCCTCGGTACGTTCCAGAACGTCCGACTGGAGCTTCCTACCACGTCAGCCGGACCAAATTGCGTCTCAGCCGGAAAACTCGTGCACCTGATGCACATGAGGCGGCGATGAGAGAGAGAGTGAAGAGAGAGAGGGAAGTAACGTCCACGTCACGCACCCGACAATGCAACGCGTGAGAAGCCATCGCTTATCAACTCACCAACTCGCCGTGTGCGCCATTGATTGATAAACAACCCTTTTGCAAGGGCCGGTCCCCCGAGGGGATGGGAGGGCATTGTTCGGTTCCGATCGGACGGTAAAACCTTGCACCGTATTGCGGGTTCGCTAGCGTAGCGAAAATTGATTTTTCATGTCCAATGGAAGCCAGTTCCCCTCCTCACCCTTTTGTCACCAGAATTCAATGGCGTGCGGCGATTTCACTGCCGGCGTTAAAGGTTGGTCCAATTTTATAACCCACAACCCCGGCATCTGGAAACGCCGACAACCGCGTTCCGGCCAAACCGGATTCCGGCTATTTTCGGTCACAAACACACACACACACGAACATGCACAACATACCTGGGTAGGCGACGGTGGCGGTCACGGTCAAGGCGACCACCAGCAGCAAACGGGTCGCGAATCGTCGCATTCTCTCCTCGATCCCTTTTTATCCGGTCACCTTGGTAGAATTTTCCAGATATTTCCTTCACACCGCGTCCACTGCACTGCACACAAAACGAACAAACGAACAAAAACACACACGCACTGCTGTACGGAAAGTTTGCACTCGCTTTTCGGGATGGCGTCGTTAGTGTTGGGAATATTTTCTACGATTGGAAGAGAGCAAAACAAGCACACAAAACAAAAGCGGTTACTTGGATTACTTCTCGCGGGCTGGAAAGTCAAAACAAAAATGTCGCCTCCGAGAAATGTGCGTCCCCCACGCACAGGTGTGAGAGCCGCTTCGTGAGCTGGAGAGCGTGAGAGGAATCGTCTCACTTCTCACTCCGCTAGTGAGTTGGGATGATTCGGGTCGCCTGGTGAGATGCCGTGTCGTACCTGCCGTTCGGCTGCTCGTCGTTACACTTCGAGCGCGTTCTCTCGAATGGTCCAGTCCGGACGGTTCGCTCCACGTCTATATATGCGATCGAGCCGACGGGCGAGTGAGTCACACTCTCCAACCGTGCTAAGCCGGTCTCCATCGTTATGTTGTCATGAGGCGGTCTCTTTCCGGTGCACCAAACACGGGCCTACCCGCCGGCATCGGATCTTTCGCTCGCACCACAATCGCCCGCATATGCCCGGCAGGGCTTTTGATGACTCTGTTGTGCTCTGTTGTGACGGCGATGACGGCGCCCAAGCAAGGAAATAGATTACCATATGTGGAAGGAATTTCGGGAGAGTGATACGAAATTATCTCATTGAGATATCGCGGAAAAATATTCACTATTTAAGAAAAAAATCAAGTATCTCCTCCTATTGTTTCCCTGGCGCCCCATTACGGTGCCACAATGTAAGTTCCGGAGGACAAAAAAAAATTCGCAAGCGTTATTCTCTTCTCCATTTACAGGCTCCAGCCATCGAAAACAAAGTAGCTTCCTCCGGGGGGCGCTAAATATGACTTCAAGCGAATGTCGTTAAACGGTGGTCCAGTGTCACGGAAAGGGCATGTTTGCTGAAAGTTTAACATTTCCTGCCAATCCGGAGGAGGTGGCGAAGTTATAATATCAAGCGATCATAAAAACGGATTCTGCTCACCTTCAACCGCAAAAGGCGCCGCCCGACGTAGCATTTCCTTTTCGCCGTAAAAATTTATGCCGCAGCAGCTATCGTCCTAATCGTTTCTAGGAGCCCCATACAGGCATTCCGATTGAATCGCCCTTTTCAACCGATCGAATCCGGTTCGCGAGGCTAAAAACGGATCACCAAATGTGGGTAGAATCTTCTAATCGTCGCGACATGCAAGCCCGCGCACACGATTAACACCTGCCCGCTCTTGGGTGGAAATGAAAACAACCCCGTACGAAGCGAATGACTTTCTCGGCCTCGGGCGCCCATCACACCCCTCCCATTTGGCATGTGGTACCGTTGCGCGCAGCGCCATAATTGTTTCAAACCCTTTCCGGGGGACGATGGTTGGTGGCCAGTCCCATCGGTCAGCACGCTGGAATGTGAGCGTTACAGGAGTGTCAACTGAAATCCGCCCTGACCCCTTCGCGTCGTCAATCGATTGACGATCAGCTGTCGACAAACCACGACGACGACGCCACGGTTCGATGAGTGATGCAAATCGACGCGGCCCATCACTGTGGTCAAGGACGGGTGTGTGATGAGCGGCATTGGATTCGCCAAGGTCGTCGCGGTTGTTGTGTTCTAACGGCCCGGCCTCGCTGCACCAGCTCATCGAAGCGAACCAAACGCAACTTTAGATGATCAGTCGGCGAAGATCGTCAGGTGGAGGAAAATGCTTCCCTGTGTAAATAAAAAAAAACACACGCGCAAATTAATAATGAGGCAGGCTGAGATATGATTGAGCCTTCGTGCCATTGTGTCCCGTGTTGGATGGATTTTGGCAAACTTGTGTGTAGAACTTTCTTTCAAATTGTTTCTATTTTTGGAGCCTTTTTTCGTTCAGATAAAATTAAAAATAATGGATCGCATTCTATTTCGAAGTCGCAACTAAGCGAACGTCTTACTTCCAGGACGTCGCCACCGTGCCTATAGGTCGTCGCACATCGATGAGTTCCAACTGCAGCTTCGTGACATTTTTCGAATAGTTTCAACAACGCACCAACGCCACCGCACGCAAGCGAAAAAAAAATGGCTCCGTGGTCGGTCGCTTTGTTCAGCGATAAGCTGCCTCCCGAAAAGGCACCGGAGACGAAGCGTAAACGATGACACAGGTGGCAAACGTCAACCCCCAGAAGCTTAGTCAGCGAGAGCTCTCGAATCCGCCTGTACAAACCATCCGACAGATGAGTTATCATGCCAGTACACAATGGTTCCACTGTGCGCTTGTTGCTGCAGAAGTTACATAAATTACTCATTGGAGCAACAAGATTAAACTAAAAAAAGAAACACAAAGAAAACAGGTGACATCTTTCTGTTTTGTGTGTGGAGCAAGTAGCCGGAAGCAGCTGGATCCAATCCGCGCGTAAAAATCGATCAAATCGCGGGCACTTACTTCCAATCTTCCCACGATACTTAACGACATAATCTGTGCCTACTAAAAACCCCATTTTTCCGTCCATTATCTGCGTCCATCGGTCCGATTGGTGCTACTTAAAATCCGCGCGATTCGGTCAAGGTGATTATGCAAGTTTTTCGAACGTCATGATTAGCTTTCCACCCACGCGATCCACCGCCAAATCGCTCTAATTGGGCAGCGGCTTAGTAAGATTAATCGCTCGCGGTGCTAAACAGAAAAGGGAAAAAAAATGAGCCGAGATGCGCAATTTAGGTGCTCCGGGTAAAGTACGCCGCCTGAGAGGGCGCTGATTCGTGATCGGTAATTTCAATCCGGAGTGCATGCGGCACGGCATTCAAGGCACGTGTTCTTGTTGGTGTCTCTGAGATGATTTATCCACCATTCGGTTCGGATTGGAGTCGCGGGATGGAGCAGAATCCGCCTGGGATGTGTAATTGTTTTGGTGGAGATGCTCACGTTTTCCTTCCGATCTGACCAATAGAACAATCAAACCGGCTCGGAACAGTTCGATGACAGATCAAGGAGCGATGCGGAGAAAGGGGAAGAAGGGGATGAAAGATTCCCCACAGGTGTGAATGGATCGTGAATACCCCGTACATGGTTAATAATTTTCTGCCTCCAATTCACACCCTCGCCACCTCCTTCTTCAGGGCCCCAACATGAGCTTTCAATCGCGCACGATCTCGCACGAGAATAATTCATCCGCAAGCCGGATTTTGTTGCCGAACAGGAGAGGAGATATTTTTTTTTTCGTCGGATTTGCGATCGTTCTTCTCGCCATCCCAGGTGGTGAATAGAGCCTGCAGAAGTGCTCCAGATAGCATTGGAAGAATCGAAGCATCGGTTGAAAAACATCTGCTCTCGTTTGACGTACAATCGTGTGTTTGCCCTTTCGAACGACCCCGATCGCGTTGGCCAATGTATCGAAACGAGCGCCGAGAGTTGCCCCAATACGTTTGGTACTTGGACGGAGCTTCTTGAGCCCCATCTAGCCATCGATTAGAGGTCAAGCAAACGAAATGGGGCTCTCCAGTGGTAGTGGCGCTATGCTGCGCTTATTGCCACATCAAAACAAATACACCATTTTTGCACCATCCTCGTCGAACGGTGCTGCCGAAGAGGAGAGAGGCACCTTAATCACTTTCGATGATCCGGTGGAGAGGCGAGCGAATTGAGTGAGCATCAAGCGACTGCTGCTGGTGGATCGTTAATGACTAGGGTTTATAAAAAAAACTGCAGAATAGAAGAGAGCCAATCATTCGGACATGATCATAATTATAACGTTCGTTCGCCTTTGAATGTATGGCTTCATGGTACCGTCGTTTTATTTGCCGTTATCGTATCAAATAATCATTTTAAATAGGAATGTATCGCCTGCAGACAACAATCGTGCTATCTGCTATTGCGTGCCGCAGCTACCACCGTTTAAAGTTGTTTATAATCCGTTCGTAACGCGAAAACAACCTACACGTTTTGACGTTCGCACATTATTCCAACCGCGTCCCATGGACACCCTCCTCCTCACCCGGTTGTGTTGAAATGGGCTAACATTCTACATATTATTCATTCATACATTCTGCTGCTACGGCAGCGATGAAATATCACTTTGCACTTGTGCAAATACGAGCCGATGTGTTGTAATGCTGATTCCATGTGTCACCTTCGTCGCGCCAGGAGACGGAGACGGGGTGTCCCGATCGTCGTACTAACGATATCATTTAGATTCTAGATGATTCTTCCGGCGCTCGATGGGGATTCACTTGGAAAGTTGCGATGCAAATATGCGTTCGCAAACAATTCCCACCCTCAACGGTTCCAGCGCAGCCTTAGCCGCAGGCTGAGATACAGCACGATGTGCAAGAAAAGTATCCAAATGCTGAGACCCACCACATCGGTCCAGTAGCGGTTCGGTTCCATGTGGAGAGCCTCCAGGATTTTGCTCGTCTTGCGATAGTAGCAGAAGATCTCTTCACAGCCAAGCTCGGTCCGATTGTGACCGTACGTGGCCTGCACCAGTCCCTCGAACCCGTACCGGAAGTAGCTGACCAGTGTGAGCGGTTTGAAGAAATCCAACAGCTCGTTGTAGCGTATGAAGAAGCCGGAGAACAGCAGGGCCGGAATGACGGACGCTGGCACTATGAACGGACTCACCTCGATCGGGAAAAGGCAGCCAGCGATCAGACCGTACACCTGCGACAGCCACCCGAACAGCGCGCAGATACCCCAAAACATGAGGATTCGGTCGGTTTCGTTCAGCTGGCCGCTGAGATAGTACATGATCAGCTGGAACGCCGTGACGCCCGCCAGCATCCAAGGGAAATCGGCCACCAGCTTCGAGAAGTAGTACGCCGAGACGGAATAGTAGTTGCTCTTATGCTCCCGCACAAACACGGCCATCTCGAGCGGGACTGGCAAATGAAAAAGCGGTCAGAGAGGATGTCGAAGCAATGCGGAATCGTTCGCCTACTTACATGTGAGAATCACCGTCATGGCGTTGGCGAACGTGATAAACATCAGGAATGCGATCAGCAGCGAGATGTTCGAAAGTACCTTCACCGCATCGTTACCGATGTTGTAGAACACGCACCCGATCGTGAAGCCGAACAAAACGTGACCGAAAAACCGTAAACCCATCAGGGCCGGGTTACGCACCGTTCCGAGCGTCGTCCGGCGGGTAAGAATCGTGAACTGCTTCCACCAGCTGATCGGATACTGAGGACCGCGCCCTTTCACGAGAAACTCGCTCGAATTGAACTCCTGCTGAATGCCTGCATGACATGGGGGAGAAAAAATCGTTAGAAGAATTCAAAAACACCCATCGAGCGTGTGCGTGTCGTGCGGATTGCATACCGTCAGGCGACTTACCGAGATTCATTGCCGCGTTTACTGACTTTTCCGATTTGACGACGAACTTTTCTACCTCCGCCGATTTCGAATCGTACTGGGAGGCTATCTTTAGCACTGTAAAGCCAACAATGAAATGTAAAATCAAATAGTCTTTTCTTTTTTCAAGCCTTACCGAAATCGGCGCGGTTGTAGTACGGTGGACAGTTGAATCCAGCCTCGGCAAATGTCGGGATCAGCTCATCCAGCGAGCCCTGATACATGCAGCGTCCATCCACCACAACGTAAATGTCATCGAACAGCTCCAGCAGCTCCGAACTCGGCTGATGGACGACGCTTATCACACACCGTCCCTGCCGCGCGAGATCCTTCATGTACGAAATCACCTGATACGAGGACACACTATCGAGCCCGCTCGTCGGTTCATCGAAGAACATAATCTTCGGGTTGGAAACCAGCTCCAGCCCGATCGAAAGGCGCTTCTTCTCACCCCCAGACAGCAGCTGCGATTGGTTGTGGGCGCACTTCTGCAACCCCAGCAGCGCGATCACATCGTTCACGATCTTAATCTTGTGCACCTCGGACACTTCGCTGGAGAGCTTCAAATCGGCGGCATAGTGGAGATTTTCGCGCAGTGTGATGTTTGGCAACAGTGTCACATCCTGGGCGGTGTACGCGACCAGCTGCCTGTACCGCTGCCGATCGATGATTTCATTGTTGACAATTATATTGCCGCTAACGCCCTGAGATCTGTGCGAGTTAGAGAGAGACACCTTGGAATGTAGGGAACCAATTTTATCACAAAATTCCCTACCAAGCGCACTTACTTGAATCCACTGAGCACGTTTAGCAGCGTCGACTTGCCGGCACCGGACGGGCCAAGGATCGCGGTTAGCCGCCCGGTTCGAAACGTGCCTGATATGTTCTTCAACAGCAGCTTCTCCTCCTTCCGTTGCCGAACCGAATAAGTGATGTTCTGAAAGTGCAGGTTGGTACCGCCCTGCATCAGCGGTATCGTTATCTCGACGCTGTTCTTATCTACGCTCATTTTCGTTCTAAAGATGCCTGCACTGTAAAGAGGAGGGATGCATATGAACCTAACCAGCACGCTATATACTCATCTTCTCAACACGCGGCACACCCAGCAAGCTGTGCGGTAAATGCTAGCATTGAAACTCACAATTCCGATACACGAAATAGTTATTCGAACGATGTGCACTTCCCGCTGGAGCCTAGAACCATGCGCTCACTAGTTGATCGTAATCGTAATTGCAGGCAAGAAAATTAACACAAAGGGATGAGAAGCCCGATAGCGAATGCACTACGCTTCAGAAGCTAGCTTCCAGTCTACACTCGACCGCGATCGCAACCAAACTGAT
>JXXB01021825.1:0-17742 GCA_000956275.1 Anopheles koliensis | reverse complement strand
AAAAGAAGACGTAAAAGGAAAGGAAGCGAAAAAGTATGTGGCCTAATCAGGAACGACTTTGGACCAGATGAACCACTTCAGTTTGTATCGCTGAACGTGCGTAGATCACTGGCAGTGCCACAGTGCCAACATAACTGGTACGCGTCTCAATCAAGATGCCATCCCGAGGTGGTGAAGGAAGGTTTATCCTCGAGCAGACGATCAGCTAATAATGCTATTACTGAATTTACTGTTTTATTTAAATTTAAAATGTAAATTTAAAACAATAAACAAGCTATACAGTTCGAAAGGATGCGAAAGGTAGCGTATAAGTGATCACGAGTTTAAGAAAAAATAATAATTACAGTATTGGTAATAGTACAATATATTTTACCGTCTACGCACGCAATAAAAATGCCTTCGATCCTTACTACTCGATCCTTACCCAACTTACTATGATGCTATGAGCTTACTATGAGCTTACTTGCTCGCGGAAATGTTAAAAACCTAGCAAATAGTGCAAAAGAAGCGTGTTGAAAAAAAAACATCCAAAAAGATATTCGAACGACTTTTTCAGCAATAAATAAAACAACGTAATGGAGAACTGCGTACATGACTGCTACGTCCCACCGTTTTTAACACGGCTAGACGGTAGTGCAGCTAGTTCGGCTTCGGCTTTTCGAATATGAAGAAAGGCAGGTAATAGCAATAAAAATAAATAAACTCTGCTCGTGCCGACACCTGCAAACAAATCCACGCACCGACAGCAGGACCGCGTGGAAAATGTGTTTGATAATTTCCTGATAGTTAAGTTCAACAGGGGGAAGAAGAAAAAAAAAACGTTCCTGTTCGGATAGTTGGGGCAAACGAATGGAAACGGTTGACGGATAAATGTTGCTGCACTAGATGTAATATTTATGCACCTATGTGCGTACGACAAGGGACCGATAGCGATCAGACGTTTTATGCAACTCGCTGGTGTATGGATATGCCGGATGTGTACAGTGTGGAAGATCAATATGATCTGTTCGTATCATACGGTCAGAGGACTGACAAGAGCAGACTTTGTAAGTTTCTTGTTTTAACCATAGCAACATTAATTTTTCATATTTTGATAACGAAACGGAACATATTTTGTTTCGCATGTTTCAATCTATATGTTTGTCATATAGATCATTTTCAGATCAGCTGATTTTCATATAGAATTATGGTCAAATGAATAGTTTTTTCATTCTTAGATTTGTTATTATTTATTCGGGGTCAAAAACATAAAAATAAGTTAATTATAACACGCCCATTGCACGCCCTAAATGGATCCTAAATGGTGTATCAAAATAAAAACCAAAGAGAGCAAAACATTGTACTATTAAGAACAGTGCAAAAACGAAATATTCCTCCAGCAGGAAAAAAAACTAATTTGCATAACCATTCGACAGAATTATTACCATTCGCTCCAGAGACCCGTTAGATTTGTTTTACGAGTTGGGAGCGAAAAAGAGTAAAGTAAGCCTCCGACGAAGCAAGATCATCGTTACCGCGGGGAGAAATCTGTTGACCTTTTTCTACCATTGCATCTCCTTCGTCGTGCCCACGGTTTGATCCTTCTTCGCCCGGCACAACGTTGCCCCTGAACTGATTTCTCTCCTCGGCGCTCTCGCCAACAGAGGTTCGGTGACTGACTGACCGACTCTGGCTCGTCTTGGACGGTTGTTGGTGGAGGTTTGTTTTTTTTTTACTCCATTATCTTTATCTTCCTGCATCCTAGGAGTGTCAGACGGGATAATTTCCCGGACGCGGCTAGTGGACAGGTACACCGGGAGGAGAAGAAGAAGCGGTCAGTAAAGATAGGCGCTATGTAGGTTAAGATAAGAATACATTATCGAAGCAAACGTTCACCCAATCAATCGCAGCAAGCTCACTTTCTCGCTGTCCCTCCCTTCGAGATGTCATTGAAAGTGAGGTGGAACTGAGTTTGCGGTTTGTTGATACGTTACCCAGCGATCGCCGCGCCCGCTAAATGATTAGAGCCACGGCCGGGATGGGCAGGTTTGTGAGCTAATCAGCATAAGTACATCTTCGCAAAGGACTGTGATCAGGCAGGATAGTTGATATATGTCTGGCATGCTACCGCACCTCATCATCCGACTTAGCTCAACTAACGAGCATGCAAAACGATGATTATTCGTATGAGAAAAAAACAAAACTGCGGAAGGAGAAAAACTTATAAAAACGAAAAAAATTACCAGCAAATTCTAAAAACACTAGAGTTCGAAGAAACTCACTGATAAGGCTGCGTCGAAAGCGTAATACGATTAAGATTATCACCGCAGCTGCGTGTTTTATTTTTTGCTTTCCTTTCACATTTTCGCCTTACCGCAAACAGCTTAACCGAACATTATAAACAACGAGCTTATTTTTAAAAATTTGCTCCAATTTACTCCCGCCAGCCGGTTCATCACTTAACGTACCCATAAAAGGCGCAATAAACCAGTTATTTTGATTGTCCTGGCTGTGCAAAAAAAACAAAAAAAAACAAAAATTCCGAATCGAGTTTGGAGCCAACGGAAGAGAATGTTTCGTTCGGATAGTATGAAGAAGAAAATATCACAAATTGAAGGATAAAAAGTGAAAACCTAACGGAAGCCACTATTCTAGGGTGCTAAAAGCTGCAATTCGGTTGTTGCATAAATCGTTCGGTCTTTGCAAGAAATTATACGCGATGTCATTTATGTCAAATTTTGCGACGGAAGCTTCTCCGAGTCGGCACACTCGGCGCCGACGGTTTGTGCAATAATCGGCGAGTGATGGTTTTGAGTGCATTAGACGAGAAATTTGATCGACGATCATGAGACCACGGTCGGAGTTGTTATTATTGGAGCACGCACAACGCACCAACGACGGTGCCGGTGGAATTTGGTTTAATGAAACTGGCTGGCATTTTTGGCAGCTTGCGAATTTCTTACATGATCTTTTACACCGCACAATCATCCACCGTACATGGTGGCGCACCGAGGGAGGGCGATAATTTGCGTGGCCTTGCCCTAAAGAAATCGAGAAGAGTAGTAAAGTAGATGTAACGAGAAAAAAAACAAAACAAAACGATACGATCTGAAACCTCTCCGATGCCGTCGAGGTGTTGTGTATGTTCCGTCGGGATCGTGCCACCCCTGTCATCCGAGAGCCAACCTGCCCTCTCCTCGGTGGTCAATACTATTGCAAGAGAAGATGATCGAGTTAATGGCGGCAGCCACAAAGTGGATATTGCAACGATGCAAAACGAGAGTATTTAATAAAACCCGAATCAAAAGTGCGCGAGAAGGACACGCGCCGGCGTGGGACAGGGAAAACGAGATATGTAACGATCGGCACTACGACATCAGCAGTTGGAAATTACTTTGCAATTTCGCTGATCAATTACGATCAACGCTGTTGCTGGCAAACAGCGTCTGCTTTTTGGTACATTGGGGCGCTCGGGAAGCAATCCGTGCAACATGTTGCGTGGTGATGTAGTGCTACATCGGAGAAATTCGTGCGTGAACGATCGACAGTGGGATTGTAAAAGTGTTTCTTTTTGATTATAATAAATATGCTCTCTGGCATCGTGGAGTTATGAGAACCTAGCTGAAATAATGCTTTTTTCAATCTATTTCAAATTGTTTCGGCGGTGTACAGGTTGCATTTCATTGAAAACATTCAACACTTAACAATCATAACCTAAACCACTATCAATTTGTTTTAAGCCCCGTTTAAAATCAATGCAAAACATAGTTCTTTTTAAGTATTATAGAGTGCTACTGACGTTATGTTGTTGGTGTATTTGAACGATCAATTCAATCGAATTTTAAACTCAGTAATCAATAAAATAAATGATGTGCTTCATTTCATACTGGTTAGAAATAGTATCGACTACTATTCTATTAAATATTTTTCCATACGTATTAAACACATTTTGGCCATGTTTCCTCCAGTTTCAATACCACTATCCATGTGACTTTAAGTCTAGACAGCACACTATGGGCCGGCATGGAACAATCAGATATATAGATATAAAAATATATATAATTTTATAAAATAAGAGTCGAATTATGATCTTGGCAAAGGAGTTCTAATTAATTCTTAAATAGCGGTCTAATTTAATTCAAAAATGTTTTCTTACTTTCTTAACCAATAAACCATAATATGTCAAGAGAAGGCCTCTCAACAAATTATGGTTTTAGATATGATTTACTATTTGTAAATACTGTTGGATTTCACAACGCAGTGCCACTATGATAAAATCATATGAAAATTTTCACAATCTGTCGAAGCAGTTAAAATGTAAAATGGGTGTTTTTCACAAGGTAAGATATTTTTCACAAATAAAAAGTTGGACTGGACAAATACATCTTTCCAGTTGGGTATGTTTTTTTTTATAATCTTCTGCAATACGATATCTGTTGTGCGTAAATAAATAGATTAACAGATTGACAGTTGTTTATTTGTGTAATTTGGACGTCCATCCAATGGTTCGAGACTGGTAACCATTAGAAATGGAAAATTTTGTCCATTTTTAGTCACCGTCCGTCCGATCGTACAGTGCGCCAGCAACTTGCCAGTTCGTTGTTTGCTTACAGAGCGCTTTGAGTCTTTTGACTACCACATTCGTCTCTCGCGCCGCAGCACACAGGCACACGCCAGTCTAGCCTTGCTCGCCGTTTTAACCATCACGCTTCTCAATTTAACCCTGGCGCTCGATCGCAACGGTCGCGTTTTTCGAGGATCGAGTAATTGTGTTGTGTGCTGTACCTACCCCGTCGATCGTGCGTTCTATCGTTCGTCAACCAAAATCCGCCCCAAAACGAAGAAGAAAGTTTAATGAAGTAAATTCGGCGGTGATTTGTAGCGCGTTACGCATCGGTCGACTTTCATCCCGGAGTGGTTCTAGTTTGCGACCGACCCCTTACTGATTACGGCGTCTGCCTACACACAAACACACCGAGATAAACGATCGTGACCTATCTTTGTGGGTCGAGTTTGACAGCTTCCCGCATCACTTATCATCTGCCACACTTGTTCGCCGCGCGAGTGAGTTGTTTTGTTTTGCGGTTCGCAGTGTTTGTGTGTTCGTGCGTTCTTTCAAATCCAGCCACCAGTGTGTACGACGGTGCGAGTGCACACGCTTATCAGTAATTGTCAACTCTGACACTCGGTGCTACAAGAAGCAGCGCGATAAATTTTATCAGCCATAGAAAGAAATTCGCAACGGTGTCGGTGTTGGCAGCGCGAAAAGGGCTGTCTGGTTGCGCAGTAAAACCTCCAGCACAAAAATAACATCCAGTGCGGAGAGCTGTTTCAGCTAAAAAAAAAAAATAAAAACAGGAGCAGTAAACTCGTTTCGTTTCCGCTGCACACGAGCGGGGACTAAAAGTGCAAAGCTAAAGGGTTTAAAGGCTAGGTAGAGGGCACCCTCCGGAGGATATAAACGTTACGCACCAGCGGCTGGCGCGTTCCAGCAAGAGTGTTTTCCTGCAACGTGTCTGGAATCTTGGGTTCCGGTCTTTTACCAACCAGCAGCGGTAGAAAAGAAAAACAAAACGACAGCGCGAAAAAGGTTCGTATAGTGCAAACGTTTTCAAAACGAGTTTTTTTGCGGGCAATGGTAGCACATTTCCTGGGTACTGTGTCCTAAGCCGTGTCATCCTGGCATTAGCGGCAAGCGGACACGCTCCGAAAAAGGACCTCTTCAAAGTTCAATCAACTTGTGAACTCTCGGCCACCAGACACACCTTCGCAAAGAGCCGCAAAGGAATGTTGAAAATGTTACGTCGTGTCTGTTCTTTTCCATCGTCTCTGCTTTGCTCCAACTTTTTGGCATTAGAACTCGTGACTCGCCGGCAGTGGATATGGCTGGCGGTGGGTTGTGGGTCAACCCGATTAGCCAGCAAGCAGCAGCAGGCAGGGTTTGTTGCTTTTCACCCAAGAAGCACGCGTCTGGCGCACGCGGACGGGTTCGTTCTTGGCTGGTCTATATAACGGGTCGTCCACCGTGTTGCCACCGTCTTCGTGAAACGATCGCGAGACGTTGCCTCCCCCGTCGACGGTTTCGTTACGTCAATAAAGGGTGGCGCGCGAGATGGAGGGAAAACCTGTTTTTTTCTCTCTCCATTTCTTTTATTATTACGATCACTTGATTTTTTTAACGTTTTTCCTTCATACGATCGTTGATGTGTGTGCGCGTGGATCACGCTACCACCGAGTTCCACCGTTTCCTCTCCGAGAGATGAAGGGGAGGAAAGGAAGATAAGTTTGTCTTATGGTGGTTTTTATGCTCACGCGGTTAACCGTTTGGCTTCGATACGAACGGCGTTGGAGCTCTATTTTGTGAGAGACTTCGTCAACGACACGCTTGAGATCTGCTGGAGTGTGGATTGACATGTTTAGTTTAAAGTTGCTAGTGTCAAACTGTGTCTCTTCTGATGTTCATCAAGTTCTATGGCGTTCAAGTGATTTGAAACTGTATTTATACCTGTAATATTGACATGTTACTTGATCGTCCACTTGCTAGAACAACCATCTACCGTACAAACAATAAACTCATACCCTTTCCAACACGAGTAAACAAGTCCTGCCGGTTGGGCCGGGTGGTGTTGTCCCAAAGAAAACCAGGGCAGTTCAGAATGCCTACTTACTGGCCTTGATTCCGCCTCGCCAGTTACCAGTTCTACACCAGCAAGGTTAGGTTCTTGGCGTTCGCTAATAGCCCGACAAAGCAAAACGCATAAGAACGAGGCAACAGAACGCCTCGGTCTTGTTCTCGAAGATAACGTGGCAACATGGGGAGATGAAAAGTTTAGGAAAGGGTTCAGGCGTTCACCCTGAGATCGTGTTTTAAATACCACACACGCATGGTATGACTAATTTCGGAGAGGTCTGAAAAGGGCAGTCACGAAAAAGTCATATATTTAACTACTATCACTATAATGTTCGAAAAGCTTGGGCAAATTTTGCAAATGTAAATTTTGTTTTTAGATACTATACCATTCTCTCTCCAAATTGAAAGTGTACAAATGTATAGTAAATGTAATGTATTTACTATCTACACTTAATTGTGTACGGATAGGTAAAACGTATCGCTGAAAACTAAAAATCTTCATTTCATTAATCGATGTATATGACAATTATTCTTAATGGTATGAAAACACAATAAAGAATCCTTTCGTAACTCTCATGAATAGAACGTAATTTATCATTATTAAATATAAATAGCCCGTTTCATTTTTACAAATAAACCATAAAATATCTAAGGAAGATAGAGTACATATTTCGTGCAGCAGTTTATCGTATTTAATTCGGCTCACATTACATCACCCCAGGCTAATATCACCATTAACAGGGCATTCAAATGCAACACCAGCCGAATGTCTTCTTTGCACCGTAAATTTTGCAACATTTTTGCGGACCATTTGCTTTGTCAGTCCGCATTCAAATTCGGTGTAAAATTAAAAAGCTAACTAAATCACACCTCGATAAGCCGTACAAAAACCTTCCCTCATAAATTACAGAGGAAAAAAAACAATCCACTCAACAAACCCGAATTTGTGTCAAAAAACTGCACACGATCTCATTCTAATTAGCATACCAGATACAGAGCGGCGGCCGAAAACAATGCGTAAGAGTGTGGCCCAAGGAAATCAGTTCGCCAACGGATGGAAAACAGTGAATGCAAACGCAACCTTCACACGGCAAACATACAAATGTAAAAAAAAAACGAGAACGCAACGCGAGAGTGCGCTAATGCACCGGCGATTCTTTCACTTACGGGAAAAAGGGAGTAATTGAGTGAATTAACCACCATCACCCCTAAACACCGTAGAATGTATGTTCGGGATTGTGCAATTAAAAAAAACGAATGTACCCATATGCAATTGTTATGAAACCGAAATTCGTTCTTAAAAAAAAAAAACAAAAAAAAACGGAAAACAATCGGCAAACGAAAGCAACCCCATATGTAAGCAACGGGTGTACGTCCAGTTTGTTCTTAATTAAATAATTTCTAGTCCCGAGCACGACGATCGCAGCCGTTGTTTGCCGCTGGGAAATGGAGCGATGCGGTGTGAGCGAAACAAAAAAGTGTATAATTTATAGCCGTTTCCGAATTGCATAACCTCCAAATAAAACAAAACTACAAATAAACCAAACCAACAAAACACCTCCGGCTGGTGTGTGGTGGCAAATTTAAATTGCTCATTCAAAATCATGTTTGGCTCGACTCACCTTCACACGTTTGGTCGCGACGCACCGGGAGAGAGCACCTGATTTTCCCATGACAAAATACCTCAAAAAATGTTGTGGTTTTGTGTGCGCGTTTTTTCCATGCGGGTTTCGCTTTTCTTCTCCACAGGCCGACCCCATCCGGTACCAAGCAGAAGAAGAAAAAATAAATAAAAACGGAAACCCACCACAACAGCTGGTCCCGGTGGTCAAAAGTAAATCACTGTTCATGGAGGTGTTTGTTTCACTTTCAAACGTGACGTTTAAGGGGGTACGCGCGCGCGCGCCCGCGACTGAGCATGCTTTTTGGACGCATATTTATGGTCCCAGCGCACTTCCCCACCGTAGTTAATCCATGCGCGCCGCCAGGGCGGTAAGGGGAACGGGCGTAATAATTAGCATTCTAATTGAAATTTTATGCCGTCCCTAGGGCGTGCAAACGGGTGGTCAAACATGAGCGATTTCGCTGGGGCGGTGGGTGTGTTGCCTGTTGTAAGTGCAATGAGGCACAATTTGGCAAATCACTATTGTGATGAATGTCTCCTCGTTCCAAACACTTCACAATTTCTTCAAGCAATGAACGAAGGGCAATAAAGAGGTGCGAAGGAAAATCGTTAAGCAAAGCGGTAGTGAGTAATTGGGTGTATTAAAACTATTTTAGTAAACCTTATAGTATAATTATAATTTAGTGCTCGTTTCGACTACGCTTAAAAATGTATCAGATGCAAGTAAAAGTTATACCGTAGTATTAATTGCGTAAAATAAAGTAGTGTTTCATTTTTTTGAATATTTTCGGCTTACCGCACACTCATGAATACTGCTACGATATGCATTTGTATGCACTCTCCTCCCAGTGCATTTGAACTTGTTTCGTCGTGTATCTCCTCACATCCACATTCGCGCATAAGTAACCGGTATGTCGCTTTTGGAGACATTGATAGCAGTTGCTTTGGGAGCAAGTTTAAGTGGCGTAGCCGTGCACTCAATTGATGCTCGTTAACCATCGCATGCAGGGCTGGATAAGAAACCGGAAGAGTTGTCTTAAGTGATCCAATAAGCGGTTGCGTAGCACTGGCAACGGTTCGATTATGCGATGGAAAGGGAGTGGTAATGTACGGTCAGAAAGTGTCCGATCGGGAAAGTAGTAGCGGAAGAGGTTTAACTGATAAATATTGAATGCCCAACGGTAGGGAGAATAAATAAAAATTTAACCTAAAATTTACTCAACGACTTCAATAAACTTCTAAAAATAATCAACTTGCTCAAAAGAGTCGATTTAAAAAAAATATCAATAATTATAAAAATCAAGATAATTAAATCGTTCACTAGTTGAACCAAATCGATGCTTCATTCACACCGGAAATTGACAACCAAGGATGATTGTTCATTAATCGATTAGCGAATCAATTTATCCCTTGAAAACTATCTACTGGTAAACCATTCCACAATAGAAAGGAAAACCACACGATCATAGATCATAATTGAATCCCTTTAAAACCCTTTTCACCCGCGTTGAAATCCATCATACACATTATCTTTTCTTCCAAATGGGAGGGCGACCAGGTAGACAAACCTGAACAGCTGCAACGCATTTCACTTCACAGCTTATCCAACCGTGGAACAATTTTTGTCACATTCCAGACCATGACCCGGTCGATAAAATGTGGTGCACAAGCCGTTGATTGAACCACACAAAACGCGCGATCAAGCCGGAATCTAACGTCAATCGGTGGCTCGAAATGGCCCGCCCGCAACTAAAAGCGGAATGAGCTCGACGTGTGAATGACGGTGAGGCGTTGAGTCGTTCAGAAAACGGCATCTCGAGCACACGGACGATTGATAAACGATCGATTTGAGCTTTTTCACCGGCGGGGCTGGGAAGTAGTAACAGACACCGCAGACGCAGTCGGTGTGATTTCGATTTCGAATCAATTTTGCGTCCAGCCGGTAGGGTCAGACGCTGCTGCTGCTGCTGCTACAGAGCTAGTGGCGTCATGCTTGGTTCTCCCATACCCTCGCTGTTTCAATCCAAGACAGCTCGGCCGGTGCCGGTGCGAGGTGGATGAAAGTTGCCCCCAAAGAAAGTACACATACTCCTTTTGGACTCGCCGTTGTCGATCACGGCCGTATCGCGCGTGTGGAAAAATCGGTCCACCTTTCGCCACACGATCGGTTTTCCAGTCCACGTTTTGTGTACATATGCTCGGGATTTCGTTTCTTCCTTTTCGATGACTTTTTTTTTGGATTTCTCCCATTCCAGCCGCAACGTATCCGTGTGCGTGGTTGGTTTATGCTCGGTTTGCATCTTTGAACGACAACCGGATTGCGAACTTTTATTTCCTCCCTGTTATCGTGCGCGGAGACGCGTTCCACCGCAAAACCAACAAACAAATAAAAATAGCAAACAAGGCCCGGTTCGGAAAGGAAATTATCGCATTTCAAAAAAAAGGAAAAAATCAAACTCCAAAAGAAAGTCCTCCTGGCTTCATTTCTTGAACGAACGATACACCCGAGCGATGTTGGGGTGGTTTATTTTAATTTTAAAGAGCAAGCCCGAATAAAGGCTCGCGCAAATGCAATTTCGGGCAGCCACCTACATACAGTTCACTTTGAGACAAAAAAAACACCTTCTCCAATACAAATAGGCACAATCAGTAGGCGGAAAAATGAAACTGAAACTTAATGCATGGTCAAACAGTTGGTGGAACAAGTCGAGGGAGGGATGATTTGGCGAAGCATATTCACCTTTTCATCATCATCATCATCATCATCATAATGCGATCGCGGCTTGCTAGTTTCACTTTCTTTGCCCCATGTTTATCTGTGTGCGCGTGAAAGAGATTAACATATGTGGAAGGAGAGAAAGAGAAACAATTTTTATCGGTTCGCGCCGGTGCAGATGCCGGCTTTACGAAACCGAGCCGGCGGTGTACTTATGATGCACTTTTCGGTGCTGAAGGTGCCCTAAAATAAAAGATTGCTAGGCAGCAGCCGCTGGAGAAGAAGCTAATTTTTGCACCAATTCATTGTGTGCGCATTATGTATTGGTACTTCTCTATTCGCATGGCAGCGAGGCGGGTGAACTGAGTTGAATAATCAAAACCCCGAAGCTTGTGTGTACATCCACCTTGAATTGATAATCTTTTCACATTTACAATCAAACGATGCATGAAAATGATTAATTTTTATTCGGATTGTTAAACAAAAACATGAGAAAAACAAAATATGTGAATAATTTTTTAGCAGCATTTTTTAGCGATTCGAATTAATTTTCTTTTTTTAAAGCCTATCACGCCCATGACAAGGATGATAAATTATTAAGAAAAACAAACGTTTGCATCATAAATGTTAGCGCTTCAACATTAGTGCCGAAAATGGATGGCAAACATCTATTACTTCATCCGCGAAACAAACTGATCAGCAACAGCGTTAACTACTGTTTTGTTTTTGCCTTCGCACCATAGACATTGTCCCACATCGAACAAGATGAAACACTGTTTTTTCTTGTCTCTTGAAGTTTATTGACACAATTTCTACCAACCGACCCGACCCCAGCAAAACAACAGCTGCCCAGCACCGGATGGAGGTGGGTTGGAAAAATTGAACAATAAAACGACATCGTGATCGTCGCCACAGCCGAGGTATGGAATAAAAACCTAATTTTGCGTTCGACAAAGCGCGACACAAAGACTGGTCCATCCAGCAGCTGCGTAAAATCGATCACGATCGGTGGCTGTAATAATAACTGGACTACAATGGCGGCAGTCGACTCTGCTCGTACCAAGAACGTGGGCTAAATTAAATCATTAAATCAGGCCAAACGCGTTTTCCATTCCATTCTCCCTTCCTGTTGACAATCACGGTTTTAACGGAGGAGATGAATGAATAAAAAATGGAAAAAGCGATCCCATCGATCCATGCTTTGATCTGCTTGTATGCCGTTTGCCCTATATATCTCTTTATGCATCTTTCACCGCAAACAACGAGCGCGTCGATTAAATAAACAAATGAACAACGGCAACAAATCCTTCATCCGACACTAATCCTTTCCTGTGCAGACACGCCAGCTGTTAATCCCTGCTCCGTCGGTGCTTAGCGCTTTAATGTCCCGGTTTTTTCTGCTCTCTCTCTCAGGTACCGGTACTTACTTAAGTTTATGCTTTGATTATGGGGCTTCTTCTGGGCGCTCCGTTCCGTCGTCTCGAACGAATCGTACTTTTCTGTGGGAACTACGCTACACTACCGCAGCAGCAGCAGCAGCACCGAACCCAACCAAATTATGTTTGCATAATAGAGTGTGCAGTGTGCTGCTACTGTTCCTGATCGTAATATGATTTTCCAACCGCTTTTTATGCCTTTGAGACCTGGAGAGGGAGAGTGAGACAGGTTGCATATCGCAGTCCGTCGTTCATTAATTATTGGATGCGGCGTTTGTTTTGGTAGCAGAACGGAGCGGGTTGAGGTTTAACCTCCTGACTTATTTTTAATGGTTGATCGTCTGCAGCCGTTTCGAACGCTTTCTAAGCCACCTGGGCCGCGTTTGGCAGGGAAGAGTGATCAATAGGGACAAAGAAAATCCCGCCAAAGAATGAGCGGTTTATAATAAGTGAGTCAAAGCGATCGCATTAATGAGTATGTTGTTGGCTTGAACGAATTGCTTGTACACTGGAAAATTGAAAACCTGCAGTTTTCGTACAAAAATAGTGTGTTCCTTATTTGAAATCTATGTTGAATTACAATATTAGATTAGAAAGACAAAATTGGAAAAATGTAAAAAAAGGGAATTTAAAAAGCTTTTTAAAACCCAGCATACTGTATAGTACCGATTCGAATAATTTGAATAATTTAAATCACTTGTTACGTTTGTATGCGAAGCATTTCCTGCTCACCTAGCCCAGATTGGAATGCATTCACGTATTTTGCATCCATAGCAAACCTCTTTACAGTACGAATATTGAAAGAAATGAATCTAGCTCTAAAGGCTGTTAGCCTTTTGTTCTCCCTCGGGTTGGTTTCATTTCAAAGCAATTTTCTTTCATTTCCATGGCAACCGATTTGTCCTTCAGTGCACCACCACGCGCCACCGTGCGCATTAAAGCCACTGTGAAAAAAGGGAGCAAGGAAACGCTGGCGCGCTGCAATTGCACCCTAATTGCCACCGGATTCCACAGCTCCACGGGGATAAAGGAACGGTTACGGACAAATACGTCCCCGCGATTGCGTGCCCTGTCTCTCTCACTCTATTTTCTGCCTCTCTCACTATCTCTGATTGGTAAATGAAACCGTGGCGATGGGCAGCAATTTCCAATCTTGGGCCCTGGTTTAAACCAAGCGAAAGAAAATGCAACACACAAAGCGGAAAAACGGCAGCACCCTTCGGCTAGAAAGGACACCGCGGGACGGAGATTCGCGGACGTTTGCAATGAAGATGAAAATTTGCTTTCTTTGTGTGACGATGATTGACCGAAAGCGAAAGTAAAAGTGCTACCCCGCGAGTGGTTTCATCTACACCATCGTCGCAATAATTGCAAACACATTGGCACAGTTCTTGCGCTTGGCTCGTTGCTGGAAAGAATGGCATTCGGTTGTGAACGTCAGAGTGTGGCTTCGCTTTTAATGGTGATTAGATCACATTCGGGTTCGCTCACACTGATTTTTCCTCTTGAGAGTTTTCCATCATCCGCAAGCATACGTGCCACCCTTTGGGGTTTCGGGTCTGGGAGATGCATTAATGGCATTCCCCCTTCGGGCTGCCGTTATCGTGGCCCGCAATTACCGGTTCGTCGTAAAAAACGAGCGGAAATAGTAACGGCACACGGCCACACCACGTTCAGCCGCCGTTGCGTCTTCTAATGGATGTGACATGAAGCAAACGCCCAACCCGGTTGCTTTGCGGAACAGCTTTAGGGTGTCTTTAATCTTCGAAATGTAAAACAAAATCATGATTACACAACGCAACCACCAACACCGCTCCTCGCACACCCGAAACCGGGAAGCATTGGTGGGAAATCTTCATTTGATAATAGGGAAACAACATGTCTGATTTTGCCCGAGGACTAACAAACATGCGTTTCAGTTCAAATCACTAATCGGGTTCCATTTTGGGTAAATGTGTGCTATTATTTTTTAATGTTCGTTATTGCTAACGAATCAGCTGCCGGTGAAGCCTAATGCGATCTTGATTATACGTTTTTATTCGTTTTGTTGTAGTTTAAATTGATAAAATGTTACCATACGAAATAGAATACGTCAGACTTAGTACACAACCTTAACATTCAATTTGACTTAGTCGGGTAAATCTTTTCCATTTTTTGGGTATAATCCAGCTTACACATAGTCTTATTTTTTTTCCTCAATCTCTTTTTGTAAAAAAATCAATCCCTGCCATATTTTGACCCCTCGGAAGTGATTCAAATTTTCAATTAATAGATCCCGCTTACTCATGCTGTTGCTATTTAAGTTGGATCGAAATGATTTCATCAAAATCTCAGTTTGATTCCATGATGATGAGTGAGTAAGAACTTTGAACGATGAGATGAAATGCTCATTTATAAAAGAAAATAATTTAGCATCAAACATATGGTCTTAAATAAATGGGTTTTTTTTCTTGAACATTAAATCTACAGATGCAATAAAAATACTTCTAAATTTGTACGACTCATTTAATACAGTTTACTGTGCTACAGACAAATTCCACGAGTGTCATTACAAATGATTCGTTTTTACTATATCATTCAAAATCGATCAACATGGGAACGGTGATTGTGGGACCGCCAACTGCCTCCCCATTACGTTGAGGTCACCTTTCGAACAAATAACAACAACTACTAAAACATGAAAATTCATTCAAAAATCCGCTTACCCTTTAAGCGATTATTATGGGATATCTACTAAAAACTATCCGACGATGTGAGAATGATCGAAGTTGAAGGTTGCGCGACGAGTCGCTTCATGATCAACAGAACTGCATAGATCGCGTGAAAAATCTCCCTTCACCCACTGGACAGAGAGCATTCTGATACGATACAGTTTTCGTGAAATACGTTTGTCCTCTCTATTATTTTTTATTAGCGTTTTTTACGCACTACGATGTGACATGGCGATCATCCAATCAATTTAAGATCACCCATTCACACGGCGTGATCGTTCGGTCTGCATCAATCCCGCTACTTAACGAGTTGCTCCAAAACCGGAGCCGTTCAAACTTTGCGTCCGAAATTCTTCCTTTTACCTTGTGAACGAGCTGTGGCCGGTGGCATTTAGACGCCCTTTGACGAGAGCATGCTTCCCTCTGTTGAATCGCTCCCGTGGTGGTTTTATGTTCATCTGCGAGCGCTACGTTTTCGGTGCGTGAACCAAACGTGAAATGATTGGAGACGCAACGGGGTGCGATTTTGAGCGATGTTCACATAATTTGTGAATGTAGTGAGCCCGTGGACGGACAAGCGGCTCAAGGTCAAATGTTTTTTTTTTTTTATATTTCATCACAACAATACGATGATCTTCTTGTAATTGTCCAATGCGTTTTGATTTATTTTTCCGTTCCTTTGCTCCGGTCCGTTTCAAGCCGATCGTAAAAAGGGCCCTAGGGCATCCTGTATGTCTCAAATCTTGCATCGCGTTGAGCTGAAAAGGGATGCTATTTAATTAGATGCTCTAAAAATCTGATTCGAACCACCGGATTGTAGCTGGTATTTAAATTGTGCAGCATCTCTTCTGGTGCGTCTTCAAATGCGACCGATCTAATTAGGAAATTAAATCAACGCTTGCTTTTGGGAGTAAACCGTTATGCTCAAGTTTTACTGTAACCTCAAATGCATCTATTTTTAAATGGGGTTGATCGATTCCGCTCAAGTTGTTCGAGGCAGTTGTTCGAGCTAAGCTAACAAATTATGAGCGGCTCGTGGGGAATGAAAATCAATTACACCGTGACGTTCCACCGGTGCGAGATCCGCTTGCGTCGTTCATTGATTAATGGCTTCATTTCTGAAAGGTTTCATGCACGGAATCGATTGATTATGGGAAGAGTGGGAAAAAAATATGACGAGTTATGGGAATTTTTATTATTTTTCTGTTGATAAAAAATTAAGCACAAAGTGCAAGCTGCTCTTCGCTATTGCACAGTCAAAATACGTACAAAGAGTGCTGACAAAGATAATAAAAAAGAATCGGTCATAACCACATTTTTTGCTCCAAAGAAGTTAACACATCGAGAACAATAAAAAAAAATCAAATACTTCACCATAAAAATAACAATAAATCCAATCTCATTTGTTTGACTGAAAGGCGTGGAATGTCATTAAAAAATACGAACCTTTTGATTACTGTCCGAAAATAGAAGATGATAAAAAGCACAAGCTCAATACCATTCGACACACACAAACACCGCCAGAGAAGAGACAAACGATCCAAAAACAAAAGAAATTCCCGCGCTACCGGATATGGGATGAGAATGAGATTTTTTGCCAATTTTGGTATTGCCAAAAAGGATGACCAAAGATGCATACAAGGCCCTGGGGGTGGGTTTAAATAACATTCCCTCGAGCGTTGTGGATGAAAAATGATCCATTAGTTTTGGCACGCACGAATCTCAACGCCCAGAGCGGTTCGGACCAGCATCCTGTTGCTGCAAAAACTGTGTAAGAAGCGTCGATTAGCATGACCTATTAGCCTTGTTCCAAAACCGCAGCAAAACGTGTAAGCTCCACTGAACACTACGAATCCCTTTCGGATTCCGGATGCACACACAAATACACAATGCACAGCACGATGTTATCGGTGTGACTCGGGCGATCGATCAAACTCCCTGTCGATTTAATTTCCACCACGTGCCATCGGATCCGATCGAAGCTCGCCCAAGCTCACCTCAACGGACCGACGAATCCTTGACATTAAGCGCTGCAGGGTGGTGAGTGGTTTAGCGTTGTTTGTAGCAGTGTTTTACACATTTTGCGATCGTGCCCCTACGATCGAGCGAGAACGATGGGAACGTATTTATAAGGCGTCACTTTTAAACAGCGATGCCACGCTATTTTATAGTTCGCATAGAAGCGTGTTTGTTATGTTATGGGAAGGTATTTGCAGCTTCTCACATTTCAGGATCACGCACACCAGCCGGAAGTGATCAAGGGTTTGGGGTTTGATGAAGCCGATGCTCTGAAGACGGATTTCGAAGCCTCCAACCGTAAATAATTATTGATGGCGTTTTGACTGGGGTTGTTGGTTTTGTAAAATGCTATCATTAAAAAAGCCTCAAACCTTGCAATATTCGAAACATATTATGAAATTAATGGCTTGTCCAAACGAATCGTTTTTATAATATAGTCACAGGTAAAGCTATAAATAAAAATCGAACTGTGCAATATTAGTTAGGAAAATTTGAAACAATAATTAAACGGTTTATTTGATTCTTCAGTGATGTTAACAGATAACAGTTATATTAAAAGTATTTTTTTGTATTTTAAAACGATATATAAAACTAATCTTAATCTTGTTTTGATTGTTGAAAAACAT
>JXXB01021811.1:0-10112 GCA_000956275.1 Anopheles koliensis | reverse complement strand
ACACATAGGATATTGGCCTTTCGGTGTCACATGGTGCAATATCTACGTTACATGTGACGTGCTGGCTTGTTCGGCGAGTATTTTACACATGTGCTTCATAAGTCTCGGGCGATACCTTGGAATCCGGAATCCCCTCGGCAGCCGGCACCATTCGACAAAGCGGTTGACGGGAATTAAAATTGCACTTGTATGGCTGTTGGCAATGCTAGTCTCAAGCTCCATAACGGTCCTAGGTAAGATATTCGCATTTGGAAGGCATCTGCTATCGCGAACCAGTCTATAGTTCCTAAATAATATGAGCTTACTCGCACAGGTATGATCAACCAGAACAACATCATGCCAGGCCCGAACGAATGTGTTATTAATAATCGAGCCTTCTTCGTGTTTGGCTCACTGGTAGCGTTCTACATCCCTATGGTGATGATGGTCGTAACGTATGCCCTTACCGTGCAGTTGCTTCGTAAGAAGGCACGCTTTCTTGAGCAACATCCAGAAGGGGAACTATTCCGAAGGTAGGAAAAAAAACGTGAACAATACAAAAAACTACGCTATCTCCGTCGACGATTTACTCTAAATTGCGCTGCATCGTTGCATTACTTTACCACACAGACTGGGGGGACGGTTAGCATCCTCCAAACACTCCAATAACTCTCAAAGTGATGGCTCCTCCACTTCCAATAAAGCGGTCGAGATGAAGAAATTTACCGTCAATAACAATAAGCAGCCGTCGTTTTCACAACATGACTCATCGCCACCGTCCTCCCTGCCGTCGGTGGCCGTCGCGCACAGTGCCCTACCATGGCGTTGGCATGGCACCACAACTGGTACCAGCAGAATGGACAGGTACGTGAGCTCTGTTTGTAAGATCCATCTATATGTTTTAGGTTAAGTGGATATCGTTAAGTTATGGGTGATTTTAGCAAAAACGGTTTGAAATTTTAATGTTTAACCCTACATTGTAGTCCGCTTGAATGCTCCCACTAGTTTAAATATTTCGAAGGTTTGTTAATTTCTTTTGGAGATTGTTTTTGTGGCACAGGACGGGTTTTATAAATGTATAAAAGAGACTTTTTTTACTTTTTTGGTGAGCCTGAATAGTCATTTCACATCTTTCGTAGTTATATGCATTTTCTAGTCACTTTTTTCTTGAAGTCACAAAGTCTCCTTCAATTTAGGAATCCAAGCTCACACAAACTGATTCAAAGGGCTCTTGATGGCATCTATGAAAATGAAAAATTATCAACGACATCAGTCAATTTCGTTATTATATCTTATTATCTGCCAATACAATTTACTATCGAACCATACCGAACCTTTTACACCCAATGCCATAAAATCTTACCCTCGGTATTGACCAATGCATAGCTGTTCCGTGCCAGCACTTCCGATGCAATCTGAACGCAAAAACTAGTCACACTTCATCCCTCCGTTACGCCACAGTTTCTATTTCTTCGAAACCGGTGGCGAACGTCTACAAAGTACGCAATGGAAGATGGTGTAGGTTGGTTCGATAATTTCACGGCATCCACAGCCGGATGAGAAAGGTCGCACATGGTAGACCGCCGTCCGCTGCGTGGCGCCAGCTCAAGGAAATTTCCGACCATTTCCAACCATCACACGCACTACCGCGCGCCACACGATCACCAACCGAAATGGACACTTATTTTATGTATCATACGCTCTCTGGATGCTGGTGTCATCTTATTGCACCATTTCCGGATCTGTTCCGGTGGACTCTTTCAGTCCATCGCTCAACTATTTGCATTGAACCTTCTATCGGTTGAATAGTTTTCTGCTTTATTCTTCCCGCAGCTACGGTGCGATGTTTAGTCTGCGGGTTCATCCAACGACAGAAACGAACTCGTAAACATTGTAGGAAGCAACTTTTGTTCTTCGTCCTTGCCCGGCTGTGAAAGAGCTTGTTTTCCATTTGTGGCTCGCGGAAATGTCGTCTTGTGGATTATGAGACCAATCTAGATGCAAGATTTAAATCCATACAAATCATCACATTTCGAATCCTAAGAATCATCCTTTTTCTTTATACTTATTTTAACCAATCATTCAAAATATCGCAATTTTATGTCTTGAAGCAGGATGATATTTGTTATTAAGGGTACATTTCAACCATGTTGTTTCATCTTGGCGCTGTAGCGTATTTTTTTGTGAAGTTTATGACTCCAAAACTTTCAAATTTAGCGATTATTAATTATACTGATACATTCACGATGTTTGTAGAGATTACTCTTCCAACAGTTACTTCCAACAGTGCGGATGTAAACGCAATGCAATATTTGACAACAGCGAAATTAATTTTAAACCAGAAAGAAAAAAGAAATATCTTGTTTTTATTACAAACTAATTGATGTCCACTGTGCTGGCTATGTAAGACAACATTTACTATATGATCGTGAAATCACTCACCAAAAACGCGTAAACAAACACTATGCTAGTCTATGTGTAACATTATTTAGGCATATTACGAAAAGTTACTCTCAAATGCACCTAAAAATTAACGACTCGTAATCCAGTTTGATGCTAGACGATTTTTAATTAATCTTTTGAAATATTTACTAAGATTGGAACGAATTTGTTTTTGTGAAGAATAAAATGGGAATCATTAATTAAAATACGAATTATTTCTCAAATAGTGGTGAACGATTTTGATTTCCATTTTTATGTTTTTGTAAATGTTGGAGACACAAGACAATACTGATTTTATAAATTTGTTATATTGCAAATTTGTCAAATATATTATCGTAAAAACAATAACTCCAGTTTAAATTACACTTCCTCAAAAATCCGTCACAAAACAGAATAAACTCCTTTTGGTGAACATGCCTACCACAACAAACCCTGCGTTGTAATATCCTTTGCTTTCTTTTTATTTAATTCTATGTGTTAAACTCAATTGTGGTATTGACCTGACCAGCACGTAGCAAAACATTACGATGGTAAAGTACCTTTCCAAACTCTTTCCTCTTGCAAGTGGTGTCAACAAGGATTTCGCTAGCCCATAAATTAATACCGGTGTCAATTAACTGCCTTTTGTAACACGTTAATTACGTTTACTTTCACTCAATTAAACATTTTTCACTCTCATCCCTCTACTTTCCGTCTCCCATGGAACCACTTTGCATATGCGCCCCGGAACCGGTTTCTGTGACAGAATGAGCTCAATCAAAGGAAGCATGTCGCATCCACACCTTGGATACAGCAATGGCGGAAATCGGTCGGTGTCCAGTGCCAAGCGTTCGCGAACCGTGTGCGACCAGGGCACGCAAACGCCGGACAGCATCGAGCGGGAAACGAGGCGCCAAAAATTCTGCTCCTTCCGGATACACCTCAACAGCGTTCCGACGCCGGCAATAAATTTCAATTTGAAGTTTCTTGGCAGCAAAAAGCGCACCAACTTATCGGCGAACGCGGTCGCTACCGAGCAGAAGGCAACCAAGGTAAGTCACGCAGTGTGGGAAGTGTTGGACGGACCGATCATGGGATCGGATGGAGCCAAAACTAGGTGCGAAACGAATCAACACTGGACGTAATTGGTTGATTGTAATGCTCTTGGGATAGGCAAAATTTGCCAAGGACACTGCCAGCGGTGGAAGGGACTAGGGGTACATTTTTTATGCTTCATTATATCCATTTGCGACAGAGAAAATCAAATTACAACTCTTCTGGTGGGGATGATGGTCGGGGTCCGGCTAGAACGCTCGATAGTTGCTACTTAAAAGCTACCTTTTTCATTAATCATTATCTCGATCCAACGCTCAAAGTTTTGCTCAGCTCAAAATGCTACCATGATACGATGGATGTAACAACCAATCACTTTTTTCGCACTTCAGATACACCTACAGTTGGGCGACGATGCAAAAATGTTAAAGATTATCTTAAAAGCAAACTCTCCCAACAATTTATCTGTCATAATTTGCGTCACTTTTCCTCGCGTTGGGATGGCATGCCCCCGAGGGGAAGGTGGTTTGTACCCTCGAGTGTGCTTTTAAAATTTGCAATATTAACTCTGGCAGGTAGCTGTCCACTTGCTACGATGATTCGGAACGAGAGAGCTAGTGATAATTAATGGAATATCACGATCTTCGTCAAGTCTCTCCCAACGGACCCCCATAACAAGTGGTCACAGAGTAATGGAGCAAAACTGCACAAGCGCAAGAAAGGTGATGAAACTCCAGAAAGGAATCTAAATAACCGCTTTAAACAAACAAAGAGAACATAAAAAAATGGATAGTATTTAATTAAGAATAAAGCACTTTTGTACATTTTTTGCGTAAATAATTTTTCCCTAAATTTAGAAGCTATTCAAACTAGAAAATTTATTCAAAAATGAAAACCTTAAATTTTAGATGCTATAAAAACAGCTGCTGCAGTTTTGAGTTTTATTTTTCGATACTAAATTCCTAGAAAATTAATGTCCAACAAAAGGGACCCCGATAAAAACGTTCGAACATTTATTTGTCAATAATGTTTTTACATAACATTTTCTTTCATGCTCCTTACAGATCCGTCAAATATTGATATCCTTTTTATTGCTGACGTTATTTTTGAATAGCCGTTTTTTAACTTGATTTAGGTACTTTTTTAAACATCCTTCCCCAGATGTGAAGTACGCTTAGATGCGTATAACATTCCACGCTTAGATGCGTATAACATCTCGCTTTGTTCAAACAGACAGAGATTCTTAAGGCTAAATATGCCATACATCCTACCCCTGTTTATCCGTGCTAGCAATAAATAACGCAAACTTCTCTAGTAACCACATTGCACTCGGATATTACGAGAGCGTTAAAACGCCCGAGAGCGTATATGAAATTAGAAAGTAATTTAAAAGTTCTGTGTGGCATTGAAGGGTGCGAGACCTTAAGTCTATGTTTCGGATGAACAGAGAGCAGACGTGTTTTGGAAAAGTTTCATCAAAGAACAATAATGCGTATGTTACAAGCCACACACCAGAAAGTATGTCTGGGCAAATCGAGCTAACTTTGCGAAATCGCTATTTGTGTTGAGTAAAATGCTGCTTGGCATAGAGATGAGCTAAGCGCGATACAACCGTGGTACAGTTTAAATCATTCCATTCCTATTTTATGCGTACCAACTCTCGAAACTCTTGACATTTATTACCTGTTCCTGATCCCGATCTTAACTATTCCGGATCACGAAGACTTGCTAGGTTAGGAAAGATGCCTAACATTTTTTATCAATGTCAGTTGATAAGCGCCGTTTATGTGAAACCACAACAAGGGGATTGTAGTAAAAATAGTATTACATCACAAATTAAACAAGCATGTTGGCTTTTAAATTCATAAAATATATGTTCTCTTGTTTCATCTAATTGACAAAACAATTATTACAATTATCGTTCCTTTAATTCGTACCTATACAATCAATTTTAACAAGTTCGTTATTTTTATTTGCAGGTCTTAGGTCTGGTGTTTTTTACCTTCGTCTTCTGCTGGGCACCTTTCTTCATTCTAAATATCATATTCGCTGCTTGTCCAGAGGCAAAGGTTCCGGAACGGATCGTTAGCATATGTCTCTGGCTAGGCTACGTTTCTTCAACGATAAATCCAATCATTTATACAATCTTCAACAAAACGTTTCGAGCGGCATTTATACGATTGCTGCGGTGCCGATGCGAGCGGTATGTATCTTTTCATCACGTTCAAACACTTTGCAGACGAGTTTATTCTTTGATTTGTTCATAAACATAAAAAATACTGAATAATCCTAGTAAACCGGACTGCTTCAGGTTATTCCCCAACTTTTTCAAAACCCGTTTTTGTGAGGATTCCAGTATAGTTGCAGGTTTTCAACTAAACTATAATCCTCAATAAAAAAATATTAATGTGTCCTAGTTTTCAATTGATTACCAAAGATTTTTTTTCTAATTTTTAACGATTAACCTGCTGTTTTATAAAAAAAAACCTTTAACCATAAAAAACCGAAACTTTTTAATTTTCCATGTTTTATTGGATTTTAATTTCAAAAAACATTTTGCACGAAATACATGACGAAAAATACACATAATACATTTCTTTGCGAAAATGTTAACATGTGATGATGGTTTTCTAGAAGATTTTTGAGGATTTCACATTTTGCAATCTACCCAATATTTATTATACAATTTTAATTACTTGACAAGATATCTTTAAGCCCTTCTCACCAGTTTTTTACGGCTTCCAATACATGACGAAAGAGTTTTATAACTTATTGATAAACATTTTTGGTGTTCAGTTTGTCTCATATTGATACAACACACTTTTGAAATTGGATCGAATACCATTTTTTTAATACCTGTTTAAAAACTATACTATCAATGTCTAAAAATATTAAGAGAAATAAAAATGCATTTTTAGCTACGCTGATAAGTGTGAAAAACAGTAATATTTTTTACTAATTAATTTGTTTTGGTTCCTTAAATAAATATTAAATATGCTAAGAATTATTTTGGCAAAAACTACAGTGGCATATTTATTTATTTCAATACTTTAGATCCCATTACGAAAAAAAACCTTTAATAAATCTTCACGTATCATCTCAATCTTACAGCTCGGGACGACCGCCAAGATATCGCTCAGTAACAGATAGTCGGGGAGCCATCAGTCTTTGCACACCGTCAGCATTGCCGCTGGCTATATCCTTGCAAGGATCGTCACTGCTTACACCTTCCACTACTCAGGCGACCCCTCTGAGCGACTTTCGAGGAAGCTACGAAATCACGGATGATGATTGTTGAAGCAGCTGCGTTTTAGCGTATAGCTTCCTTCGTATTACAATACGCTTCCAGCTCGTACCGAGCGCTTGAAAGCTGGAGTTCCTTACTCGGACAGACCTAGTATCGTAATGTATCTCGTAGCTCAGTATGTTTGATCGTACAAAATCCCACGATACAACCCGTGGGCTGCCTCTTCCCGTCCTCTCTTCCCAAAACCGCGCTAGTACGTACAACCAATGGTCACAGATCCTACCGATCGCAGATGAACAGCAATCAAATGAAATCAAACGTAGAAACTTGTAGTCGTTATGAAACCCACCAAAGGGGTGTATAGAAAGTGACACGAAAATGACAGTATTTTGTAAGACAATTTCGGCGGTTAGCGTAATTTGAACTGTGCACAACCCTAAATGTGATTTTATATTTATATTAAAGAAAAAGCAATGATCCATCGTATACCAGCCCTTTTTAATACATCCGAAGTTTGTAGAAGTAAATAAAAACCAAATGAACATTTACCTTTTTAGTCTAATATAAATTGAGTGCTTAGAATAGCCATCTTTTGTTTTCATCTGAAGTAGACTTAACATTAAAATGTATCTTATTAAGAACCTCTTCTCTCAGATACGACGTTTTACAAATTTTATGTTTTTTTTGCATTTCTTGCAAATTTTTTTTTTCAAAGGATTTCAAAGGAAAAACTTGTTACTACCATCGCAAAAAATAGAACATTATGAAAGGCATACATATGCACAAACCTGCATGCCGACCTACAACAAAACTAATATGCCTTATGTACAAAATTGAATAAGTGAGTTGATAAAAATCATCAGCTTTTTTATTTATTTGTAAACAAATTTTTATTATTTTAATGATATTTCGTAATTAACAGAAACAACCGTATGCTTCGTTTTCGTATCACCATCGGTCTCACACACAAATTCGTCATAAAAATATTCAGAGCATTCTTTGTTTTTGATTTGATTTCTTCGTGGTAAAACTTAACAATTTGAATGTTAACCACCGTATCTTGTTTTTGGCGTTGTGCAGAAATTTATGTTCTATTTTGTACTTTGATTATAATTGTACTAAAACAATCTATGCTAAAAGAGGCAGCTTTAATATAATTCTTTGTAAGAAATATCACTCTTACTTAAAATGTTCGTAATTAGATATTGGGGTTGGTGCCATGAACAACCAGGTAAATTTTCTATTATTAATTAAAATTAGTTCCTTCTTTTATCCTGAAATTTATATAAAAACAATATAGTATTTTGTGTTTATAAAACTGCTTGATATTGCTGTACAAAATGCATAACTCTGCAACTCTTTATCCTTGGAGGATAAAACAGAAAACCTATAACATAAAATCTAGGGTACCATTTGATGTAATGGTTGCAGAAGTTCTATCATGTGATAGTTATAATTTGCCCCAAATCCAATTTGAGATAAAAAATAAAAAAACACAAACATACAAATATAATAGCGTTAATCCCTTTTGAATAATTGTGACACCAATTAAAAGAAAAAATATGAAGAAAAAACACTATTTCCATGCTTTAACATAATTGTATCGATATTTTACAATTCATAATTCTCAATGGATCACAATTTTGTTTCTTTGTCAATTATATTGTAGTTTGATATTATCATTATTTTAACTAATTTAAAACTTTGCAATATTCAAAATGAAATATAACGACAAAATAAAACATGCTCGAAACAAGCTTTCCATGCTAGTTCAATTGCTCGAAAGCTGTTCCAAACATCCAGCGTACTCTGGTGGTCAAACGTAGAAACTACTGAGTGAAGCTTAGAACATTATGATGCTTTGGAAAGGTATTCAAAGCGTTTCGAAAAATTACAAGGCGTTTTTTTAGCGCGTTATAAAAAATTCCATTTTTTACAAAAAAAATGTGTCTTTCGAATTTTTAACTATACGTAATTATTTAGTTAAATTTTAAAACCGAAGGTATGAATAAAAATAGATGCAACGCTTGGAAACAGTTGCTATAAATAAACTTTTCGTACATGTTAAATTAGCGGATAACGCGGTCATGCATTCATAATATTACCCCTTTTGTTTATTGAACCGTTTGTGCGATAACATGCAGGTGCGATAACATGCAGTTGTAAAAGTTATATTGAGCAGTTTTTCTATTTCAGATTACTTATAAACATATCTAAAAACAATCCATTATATCTCACCTTAAAGACATGCGATGACTGAATGTAAAATACGTTCGTTGATTGGTACAAAGTTTCCTAGATTCAAGTGGAGCAAAAAAAATCAACTTATTTGCACCAAAACCCTCTATAAAGCCATCACCATTTTCTACCACCCTTCGAAACAAATTCAAGCCTTCTCTAACGATTTTGAAAACATAATCCCCACCGAGCAGATACACGACCGGGAAACAATTTATGGTACACCGTGTGTCAATTTTTAACGAATTTTGTTTTCACTGTGGTGGATGTGGCGTATGTTCAGCAACGTTTGCAACGGTTACAGACAACAGCACATCAATGGATAAAAAATCTCCCGTCCCGCGAAACTTCCCGTCAACGATCAACGGTCTTCCCGTGCCGTACTCCAAGGCGGAATTTCACCAATGTCCAAATGCGCCGGAGTAACGAGAATTTTGTATCACTTTCGGAAACAGATTCAAACGATACCTGATAAGAATATTAATTAAGACAGGTCTCGGTCCCTTTTGCGGACGTGAGCGAGTGTGGGATGTTAGGATGGTTCCGCACCCGCCGGACCGAACCGGGCCATGTAAGCATCCAACCGGAGACCTGTTGGACCGTTTCCGACGACCCGACGGCTCTCTTTGCTTGCCATCTTTCACGTCGTGCTGTGATCACCGCACACCTCGCCTGCTTGGCAAACAGGCACGCCGTGCTAAACCGACATTTTCTCGTACACAACGCATCGGGCGCCCTTGCTTCTCACGCACATATGCACAAATTATCCCACACTTGGTAGTCGTCGTCCCGCGGGTAACGCTTGCTCGTTCCGCTGGGTTCGCCCGGGCACGGGGCATATAGTCAAACATTTTAGACCCGAACAAATAGGGTGAGGTTCCGCGTGTTGGTGTGTTAGTCGACGGCGCGTTCGGGAACCGTGTGCGATAATCATGAGCCGGTCGACACCTACCGTGCGTTCGTCACGGCCAAACACTTTCACTGCTGCCGTCGCTGCTGATGCTCAGTAGAGTCCTCTCGCCCGCAGGTACGGTACGGCAACCTTCCAGGCTGATCTCGTCCTGTCTGTTGCGCGAGACCATTTTATGCCGAGAGTGCGATGGTTCGCTTCTCGAAAGTTTCTGGTTCCGAAAACGGAAAACTTTTCTCCCACATCCAATCCGCGCACTCACTA
>JXXB01021807.1:0-13037 GCA_000956275.1 Anopheles koliensis | reverse complement strand
TTAACACACACGCACAGTGTCAGAAGGATTGAAAAAGGATGGGTGGAATGTGGAACAAAAATATATCATGTGATAATAAACACAGCACAATAATCGATTTCAGGTTTGCTTAGCTGGGATCTAATTGCATACTTTAAGGGGTTTTATTTATTAGATTTAAAAAAATATTATTTTGTATGTAATAAAAATACACAAGATCGAATCTAACTCAAATTGAAGGCTAAATCCAAGCTGAACCCATGGATTACTGGTAACTAGCAAAATTCAAGATTCAATTGTTTATCGTGAATCATTTTCCTGTACTTATAATACCTTGAAGCACATCTTAATCTCTTACTCCATCGGCTGTAAAATTATTTCTCTTGAAATCTCTGACCTTTTCACCTCATCAGTCCCATAGTGCGAAAAAACCGGAGATCCCTTTAAATCCACCGTTCTATGGAAATTAAAACCTCAAATGCACTTTCGGTCGGTCGAGCGCTCGGCGAAGAGGTGGTGCGACCGGTTCAAAAAGGGATTAGTGCGGTGGCAGAGCAGCAATGGCAACCGCACCGGCAGCGACCAAGGGAAGGGTCTGGGAAGAAAGAAAACAGAACGCCGCCGTCCTGCTTTCGCCTGGTCCCGGCCCGCGCTCGGGCGAGCCTTCCGATTAGCTCTTATCGCGTTTCTGCAGTGTTATTTACATTTGGAAGGATTACTTGTAGTAAGTTAATTAGATTAAAATAATTATGCTGCAGCTTTTGTGCTCGCTCGTTTCGTGTGAGTGCGCTTTCTGTGTTCGGCGCGGCGAGGATGGTTTGCACTCTCTCCTTTGGGAGCTTGAGTTTTTTTTCTGTTTCCTTCCATTCCGGGGCGGGTTTTATTTGTATTGTGAACGATAAGATTGATTTAATTAAAACAAGCTTGCCGGCTGTGTGTGCTTCGAGGCTTGTAATCAATCTTTTTTCTTTGTGATCGTCTTAAGGAGGTATTGTTTTGCTGGCATAGCGCCAGATTCACATTACCTTGAGCCTTTTTGCGGCGGATAATACATGCCCCGTCTGGCATGATTATCACAGCTTCATCGCTAACAATCCGCCAGATCGCATCGCAACGTAATATCTCTGACAGCAATGATAAGGATTGATAAGACAGACAAGAAACTCGGAAACTTCACGCCGGTGGGCATTGAGATATCACCCATACACACAAACACGCACACACCAACGAGTACAACTTTATCACATGCCCTAATAGTGCGGTAGCGTCAGCCAAAACGTCTGACTGATAGTACCATATATGCCATTAGCGTGTCGCGCGGTGACAACGATATGATGAACTGCTAGTTAATTAGTGTGACTTTTATTAGACGCATCCCAACGACGAAACGGTTTGTTGCGCGGCATAAAGATCACGTCACATCGCGGAAAACGTCACGACCGGTGCCGAAAACATCCACCGGGGGGAGGGTAGATAATTTTGCGCCGGGAACTATTTCACCCTCGGCGAGGCGAGGTGTGGAACATTCCAGCGCCCGGCGCTGGAGAAACACGCGAAGATCCCTCGAGGAAGTTTCGTCACCTTCGAAACACTCACGCCCGTGCAGGGCCACCCGGCATTAAGGTCAGGTTGTCTTAGCGTGGAAGCGTTTGATCTAATTAATTTATAACATTTCGAGCGCTGCAAGTGCAGTGGCGACGGCGACGGTGGCGACGGTGCGAAGAAAGCCTCTTAATGAGCGCTGGGTGATCCTTTAAGGGGATGGTTTGGGGGTGGTTAGTTCTCAGCATATTAGCACATGATGCTCGTAAATTGTTTCGCTTAGAATTAGAGGCAATGCTTTGAGGGCAATTAAGCGCTTAAAGAAAATTAAAATTGGTTTATGTGTTTAAATTATCATAGTAAAGATATTTTTTTTTGCTTATATAATTGGCAAAAAATTTGTTAAAAATCATAAAAAATGCTAAAACAAGGATAAAATCTTAAGATTGGTTTATTAAAAATAAATTAATCATTTTATTTTTCATTTAACAGCCTTTCACCAATCAGATTTGAATTTCACAATAAGTAGTTAAATTAGCTTTTAAATTTTCCATGAACATTTAAATAAGGTTTCCCTATTGCCTACATTTAATCAACATAATATTTCTAGCTTATCCTCAACAACAGGCAAATATTGACCGTACGAATTAAAGCCCGTTTTTTGTCTTTAGCGGTGCGATAGTTAATTTGATTGATATCCACCGTGCCTACCGGTGAAGAGGGTAAAACAGACGCTCTCTGATTACTACCCATCCGGGTAAGTAACAACTGCGGGACATGATTGTAAGATGGTTAGTTAAACACGGGCGCTCACCAACACCGACAGGAAAGTTGCGTTAGTTTTCTGCTGGCTGGCACCTCGCAGGACACTGCCTGTGCGACAAGCGTGCTTCAAGTATTGAGTCATCTTAAGATTTCAGTGAAAACGCTTTCAAACTTCCCGCAGAACTTTGCTACTTTCCCGCCCCGGATGCTCTTCCGTTTCGTAGCGTAGGATCGTTTTCCCACCGTCACGACCGCTGCTGATGCTGCTGAAACGAACATCAATCAGCAAAATAAATAATCTGAAAATTAAACAAAACTGATTGCGCTTCCTCTCGGGAGGCGCTCCGGGTCTGGCCACGATGAGATGAGGGCAATAGTGGAGACCGGTTTGCCCGCCTGCTCCGCCCGCCCTCGTGTATCATTACCTTCGATTAAAGTACACACTTTCCACACGCACCGACCGTGGTCGACGAGAAAACCTCTCGCTGCTTCGCATATCGCGTCTCACCGTAACCCCTTTCTCGAGGAAACTGTCAGTTTCAGTGTTGCATAGCTGGAACATTCACGTCACACACGTCGCAAAAGACGCAAATGCTTCCTGTGTCGGGGGGTGTCGGGGAGGCGAGTGAAAAGAAGCACGAGCGAGGACAACAGCCACAACAAAAAAACACGCTCTCTGAAGTCTCTGCTGCAATCTGCTGAGCGTCTTTACGTTCCGACGGCTCGCAAGCAGGCTCGGAGGTGGAGACGCATATTGAACGTTTGACTTGTAATTTCCTGTCGCGTCACGGGCAGAACGGTAAACTAACGATACGCCTCGGTATCGGATCGTAAATCATGGCAAGAGACGGGTGCGTACGAGCTGACGAGGCTGCGAGGTGGATTATCGGTCTTTAGATATGATTATTTATTTACTAAACGATTTTAATATTTTACCTAAAAGTAGAATGGTTAAATAGAGTTGCACAACACAACCAGTATGGGACTGTATTTGAGATGATAGAATACTTAAAGGCGCAACTCAGACCAATCACCTGAAAGGTATGCAAGGCGCAAAACAAATACATGTATTAATATAATAATATGGTCTATTTCTAATCATCGACATTGTTTGGAATTAAGTTAATTTATTCACATTTTTTAAAAAAGAATAGCGCCAACAGCTGTGATTTATTTGACATTTCAAATTTTATTTATTTTTAATAAACCATATGATATGGTCGTAACACATTGTTTGTGACAAAAACGCCAAAATGTAGACAGATATGACAACACATTTTAAGGTAGAACTTGAGAAGCCGATGATTCCCAAAGGCACATTATAAAAGACATCAAAGGTTAGCAAAAACAAATGCTCCTCTACAAATTGTACAAACCTTATTGTACAAACATTGCAGTTTTTTCAACACAAAAGCTCTGCACTCCTATTTGAAATGCATGAAAAAAAAAATAGAACAAACCACACCAAATGTTGCCTGCCTTGCAGCTATTAAAAATTATGTTTATTTCTTAAATCGGCTCCAAATCCCAAATACCTTCATCATGGCGCTTGTATTCGCACAACGTACCCATAATTCTGTCAACTTATTCAATTTCGTCCGCGGTAATAAACGGTGTCACATCGCTTGCAATGCCTCACGTACACCGCGCCATGCAGCCCCACCCGAAACGCAAATGCCTTCCAATGACGATTGGAAAACGTGCAAACAGTGTTCGGGTTTTTTTTTATCGTTTGTGTTCCCATTCCACTCCCACATCAAAGGGAGAGTTGTCCTATTTTTGGGAGGCAGTTTTCTCGCAAAGAAAACAGACTACAACGGCAAGAGCGAGAAAAACACAACCACCTCCCACGCAAACAACCAGCACATAGATAACGAGCCGGGGAGATCATGTTGATATTGATAATCGAAGATGGAATAAATTTAAATAAATATCGTTTGAAGTCCTCTGCCCATCTGTCGCCGGGCACATGCTAATGGTTGTTTCGCGGCGATAGCCTCGGGGTTTGGTTTTCTTTTTTTTTTGTGCTGCAGTGTTGTGTTTGCCTGCTGCTGAAAATGATGGGAAGATATTTAAGACGCGCATCTTCTGTGATGCGTTTTGATGACTTTCGGTCCAACGTGTCCCGTGAAGCTGCTGACAAATTTTGTCGGTTTTTTTTTTCATCGAAACGACGCAATCACGAGCAATAGCGGTCCCTCCGTCCTGTCCTAATAGCATCCAGGCCCGCTTGACCTGACGAGCGCAGGGTGCCACCGGATCGAAGAAAAACAAACCATGATGTGACGTGTCTTACAGATAAATTACAATCCTCCGAATCGTTCCCGTGGCGAACATCCACGCTGCGGAATGGAAATTAATGTTTGCTTTGCTGTGCGACGAGACGTCCGAGGCACCGACGGCTTGCAGTGGAGGAAGGAAGCAAGCGCAGGGTAAATATAATTACGCCATCGCGTAGCAAAAAACTTTTCCTCGAATCGATTGCCGGTCCTGACGGCGGTGGATGATGGGGAGCAATATCGGAAAGCAATGATAATGTTTCAATGAGAAAATCAAACAACAGCTGACGGTGGATGCGATGAATATTGCAACTGTTCAACGCAAACCTTCCAGCACGTTACTTCCTCCTGCCCGCGTCGAGCACGAGCGGTCTCGTAAGAAAAATCACAGATCTAGAAATTCTCCTACCACCCGGGCTCAATTCTTTCATCCGCCGCCACGAATGGGAATAGTTTTCTTGCTAATGCTCGGAAGGCAAAAAGATTCTTCTGCGGGCATGCAAAAAACCCGCCGGTTTTCCCTCTTTTCTGTGGCGGTGGCTTCGGCACTCACATAAACCAGGGCGAAGTTAATACAAATTTATTGTTATCAGAAAAGTTTTTTGATTAAACGCAACCAACCACTGGGTGGTGTGGGTTGGATGTGAAACACCATCCACATGAAGGTTGTTTTTGCAATCTCGTTGTTTTTTTTTTCATTTTTGTTGGCTTCTTTGACTTTAACTGGCTGATGCTTAGTGAGCTCCCAAGAATTGCAGTTTGCGCAACTGGTGCAGTAACAGGATTTATCAGTCTAATCAGATTTCCTAGGTGCAATCAAACGCCGGTTGTGAATTCAGTTATGCGAGAAGAAGGTTTGGTAAAATTAAATTTTAACTTCGAGCAAACGTGAGGAAAATTTTGTTCAAAAACGATACCAAAAAATCGCGACGATTGCACAGAAAACGAAACAGAACAGGCTGTTTAATATTACTACCGCTTTGGGGACAACCGTATTCGCACCGCCACCACCGAGTAGAGCTTTCGGTGCGAATTGCTTTTTTCTTCACCTTCATCTCATTTACACACAAATGACTTTTGTTCTATTTGTGCGGGGAATAAATTCGTTCTGCACCTAGACCGTTTTTCTCCAACACCTTTCTTAAAGAAGCTGTATTTCGTTCCCTCCCGTGAAGGGAAGAATTTTCTGGATGAAATTTAAGAAACAGAGAGGCTAGAGAGCTACGAATATTTAATTTTTTAATATATTTGTGTAAAAGTTTTGCACCAATGTTGTCGTGAGAATCAATCGTGAATCAGTAATAAAAACACACACAAAACATTATTTTGCAAATATAAGGAACCTATGTTTTTTAAACGTATACAACACCAACACCAGCATATGCATTTTCACTAAGCAAAGTCGTCAGTTCTTATCCTCCTGGCAGCTCCCAGCTGGCTCGGGCCAGTTCAGGAGCAGTTCACGCGGTTCGGATAATCGCAGGTGCTTGACGCGATGTTGAAATATAGCCCATTCATGCATGAGTATTTCCAAGAGGTGAAGAACTCACTGGGGAGAAAAATTTAAAAAATTGTAGTTGTTGACCTAAGAAAGTGTGACAAATTGGACTTACCCATTTGGAATACAGCGGTAGTAGACACTGCAGTTGTTTGGATCTCGGACGTATCCATTCCTTGGACAGGTAGTAGGAAAAGTAGGTGGAGCAGTAGTAGTGGGTTTAGTGGTAGTAGTAGTTTTAGTGGTAGTAGTAGCCTTAGTGGTAGTAGTAGCCTTAGTGGTAGTCGTCGTGGGAGTCGTTGTTGTAATAGGCCTAACTGTGGTAGTCGTAGGCGTTGAATTGTTTTCGTTGATTACTCTGTTCAGCCCATTGTTGATGGCCTTCAGCAAAGGAGAGAGCCCATTGCCACACTGGTTACGCACGTCGTCATCCTCCACACCGACCAGAGCCATCCCACCGAGACCTCGCGTTATACTGAACGAACCTTTGAGCAGTACGCTCTGTACGTCGTCGTACGTAGCCCAATACTGACCGTTGTACGCGTAGTACGACTGCTGCACCCTATCGAGCACCGTCGTCCATCCACCCTTCTTCTTCTCCAGGCACAGCTCGTGGTAAGACAGGACGCCTTCCGTCGTGGTGTACGGTCCAGCCATCCCCCGGCCGGACGTTCTCGCGCCGACGCCATTGTCCGTCCCAGAGTACAGCTTCATGACGTTGGCCGTCGCCGTCACGCCCAGTATCAACTTCGACGCCGGGGCTCCCTCGGCGATCCAACCGGCCACGATCGCCTCCACGTTTAGTTGCGCCTCGAACAGGGAGCTCTCCTTGCCGCTCCGGTACAGCGCCGTCTGGTGGCCCGTCTTGCCATCCCAGTAGTTGTGCAGATCGAACGCCAGCACATTGAAGTAATCGACGTACCGGGCGAGACTCGGTACGTCGTAGCTCGACATGAAGAAATCGCTCGTCGGGGCGACGCTGATCGTCAGCAGCAGTCCGTACATGTGCAAGTTCGCAGACAGCTCCGACAGGAACGCCACGAAGTTGGTGCGATCCTCCGGGTTGCCACCCTTCAGCACCGGGTACTGCCAGTAGAAGTCGAGCCCATCGAACCGGTTCTGCTGCGTGAGGAAGTTCACGAGCGTCTTGACCGCCGTCTGCCGTAGCGCTGGTTGGCTCATCAGACCGGAGAACATCTTCGACCCGGACAGGGCACTGTTCAACCCGATCATACACCTCACGTTCGTGTTGCGCTGGCAGATGGACTGGAACTTGGTGAAGCCACCGTTGGTGACGTCGGTGAAGGAGTCCAGCAGCTGGAGCGTCCCGGTGGACGTGAGCGTGATCGAGCTGTACACGATGTGCGTACAGTAGCTGGGATTAATGTCGTCGATCGTCACCTTGCCACTACCCACGCGGTACGGTGCGTTGTTGTTGAAGAAACAAAACACCTTATCTGGAATTGGAATGGAATCGTTAGCATCAGCAGTTGATCACAAAAGTGGAGTAGACGTATTTTCATAACAATTTAAAATGCAATAAGAGACCCACTTGTTTGGAGGAAGGTATACCATTTATTTAAAAAATAGGTTTTCGAGAGAAAGCTAAGCACTTAGACAAGAAAGGTTAAATTAAATTTGGCAATCCGTATCGAACAGGTAGGTGCAGACGTTCGTCTTGTTGTCGAAGTAGAGATTTGTCGGACACTTGAGCAGCCAGCTCGTTTGGATCGGCCTAAAAATGAAATATTTGAGGTTAGCTCCATTTCGGAAATACATAACCGCACTCGTACTTACAGCCCCGGATAGCACTGGTAGAACTGAGTGCAGTCGGCTGGATCCCGCAAGAAACCTGACGCAGGACACACTAGCTTCTGGTTCGGGCGCGTAGTTGTTGTTGTGCTGGTCGGTCTGGGAGTGACGGTAGTGGTTGTGGTGGCGGGTTTCTGTGTCGTAGTAACCGGACGCTGCGTCGTAGTAGTCACCGGTGGCTGTGGTGTTCCCGTCGAACCGAACACTTCCCTGTAAACAGCCGTCGTGATGGGATGTTCGCCTTGGCCGCAGATACCACGCGCATCGTCGGACTCAATCGACCACACCATTACACCGCCCAAGTTCATGTACTTCGCGTACTGCACCTTCAAGACGATCGAGGCGACGCTATCGTACGATATCCACTGGTTGCCGCGGTACGCGTACGGGACCTGCTGTTCGTTGCTGAACTGAATGGTGTAGCCTCCCGAGGCTAGCTTTTCGCAGATTTCGAGGTACGAGAGAGTGCCGGGCTCGAGTGTGTACGGTCCGGCGTCGCCCGGTCCGATAGTGGGCGCTCCAATGCGAGTGTCCAGCGTGGAGGCGAGTTTGAAGGTGTGTCCAAACACCGGAACACCTAGGGTAAGTTTCGAGGGTGACAATCCCGCCGCTAGCCAAGCCCTCACGCAAGCATCCTATGCGAGAAGACAAGCCTTAAGTGAAGTGAAGTCCGGAAGGCTTTAGGATTTAAGGTTCTCTCAACTTACCACGTTAAGCATGCTGGTGGTGTATCCCGTCTCCCAGGAGTTCGGATACATCGGTGCGTTCGCTCCCGTCTGAGCGTCCCAGTACGCGTGCAGATCGTACGCCATGAGGTTCACGAAGTGGACGTACTTGTTAATCTCCGCCGCGTCATACGCGGATCGCAGATAATCACCCGTCGCAGCCGTCGCGATCGAAAGAATCAACCCTTCCTGGTCGAACCGGGCACGTAAATCACGCAGCAGCTTTATGAATCCAACCCGATCGTCGACCGATCCACCGCGGAGCGTTGGATACTCCCAGTCCACGTCGAATCCGTCGAAACCGTAACGCTTCACGAACGAAACGGCCGATTCGACGAACACCGCACGCAGCAGATCCGAATTGGCCATCGTCGAGTACGACGATGATCCCTCGTTCCAGCCACCGATCGCCACCATCAGTTTCACATTCGGATTTCGCTGCTTGAGCTGAAGGAAGCGCGAGTATCCGCTAAGGCTGATGTCGAGCCAGTTGTCGAGGATCTTCACGTTCCCTTTCGTGTCCAGCCCGACGAACGTGTAGATGATGTGCGTGCACAGCTTCGGGTTGATGTTTTCCACGTCGTACTTGCCATTGCCGATGCGATATGTGGCCCAGCTGCCGAAGTAGCACACGATGCGATCTGAGCGTAAGAGCAGAGCACGAGAGTTATCGTCAGGACCAAGCGAAAAATTAGCGCAAACAAATTTTTTTTTGATCAACAAAGTCATTATGCTAAATGTAGAAAAAACTTTCCTTATAGTTCGGCACTCGGAAAAGGACAAAAACCGAAAGGTAAAGCTAGTGACGCAACCCGAGCCGAGCTTTACTGCACTGTGTCACGTGTGGGCGGCACCCCGTCGGACGTTTGTTTTGTGATTGAAGCACTCATGACAGACTTGACAGAACCGAACCGAACCAGGCTGCGATCTTACTCTATTCTATGTAAAGCATCATTTGTGCGTACCGGTGGCGGCGTTGATGCTGGCAATGCTGCTGACCAGCAGCAGTCCAGCTACCAGGGCAGCCTTCATGCTGACGTGGCGATCGTACACGACTCTACGACACTTTCCAGAACCAAAGGCAACCACTGACGTACACTCGTTAGCAAAATAAAACGAACAAAACTTGCACTATTTGCGCCACTTGTGTTCGCAAAAACTTGCCGAGAATGTTCACTTTCCACGCAGGACGGGAACTGAACTGAGCCTCTTCTGGTAGGGTGCGGATCACTTTTATACCTTCGCCATATTCAAGCAACGACACGACGGTTATCTTGCGTGATCTGCACATCTTCGGCATGACACGTTTTGGCCGGTGAATTTGGCGGTCAAGTAGCGAAACGGCGGGTGTTATCTTGTTTGCGGGAAGTAAACAGGATGGAATTTTATACTCGCAGTCTTGGCCCCAAAATCGGGACATTGTGATACTCATGATGTGGGGGTGCAATCTTCCATTTCTTACCTTGCCATTTTGGAAGATCCAACTTCGCGCTTTACCACCGGAAGTAATTCTATTGCTTATGATGAAGAGCACATGATTGTAGGTTAATTTTAGCTTCCAATGGTTAAAAATAGCCTTATATCTGTAAGGTTTACGGTTCTACTAGCTAAAGATATAAAAAACAGGAGTCAAAGTCTGAAGTTTTCCATCAGACCAAAGAATATTCTGCAAACATAATTTTATCCTTTTTTTTTTTGGTTCGTTGTTATTATCTTTTTTAATAATTCAAATAATGTGTTTTTGTTACTTCTAATTTTATCTGCTGCCGAATTTCGGCTCATCAAACGCTCGCTAATTGGATCCCAAGAGTGATTTCCCGCTGGGCTGTCGAGTAGGGCGCATGTTGGACACGTGTCCTGATTAAATCGAGTCTCGATCGATGCTTGAAAACGTTCCTTCCCCCGACACGCGCACGCATTGAACCTAGGGACGTTGTATTCCAGTAATTGGTTTCTTTATTCGTGGGAGATGGAAATTTTGACAGTGTATTGGATTGGTAATAACTCGCGAGAGAAAGTGAAAGGCACCAGTCTTAAAGTAGTTTTTTCACGCAATAATGGACGATTTTGTGAGCATTATACTAAATTTTATTTTTCTCTTGTTCTTTCAGGTACGTTTCAACTGGCTTGTTCCCTCTAGTTGTTAAAGCAAGGTAACCGATAATCAATATTTTTACAAATGTAACTTCAAAATGTTCTCAAAAGCTATTGTATGTGATTTCTCAACTTTTGTTTTTAAGTTTTTTTTAGAATTGAGACATTTCTATCAATGTAAGAAAAATCGTTTTTTTATCGATACAGACGGTGTATTAAAAGTAAAATCTTTCAGAACGAATTAAAACACTCGACCAGAAGAAACTTGGTAATAAAAATCTTTCTACGAAAAATATAAGCCACAGCAACAACCACAAGATCAGATAAGGGAAAGGCTCCTCCCGCACGCCCTCCCCCAACCGGGACGCCTGGCACGCTTGCGTATGCAAATTCTTCGCTCGAAACTTGTTAGACAGCACAGCACAGTCGTCATATTTCCTCGAAGTCATATTTCAAACTTTTCTTACCTATCCGAACGCCCGCAACTGAACGGTTCGTGGAAAACCGTGGCGCTTGCGGTGGATCGCCCCGCCACCACTCGCCAAGCTCCCGCTTTCCTTGCAATTTGTTTTGCGGTTTTACATCACCAGCCGCCTGGTCCCGATCCCATTTTTGCCCTCCCTCCATATCCGGCCACCGGAATACGCATGGAATAAACAATGGAGTCAGCGAAAGGAGTAGTGTGGCGGTTGGGACGGCTGGAGAAAAAAAAATCCCCGCATACACATCACACCCGAGCCCGAGCAGCTTCGCACCAATTTGTCCTCTGCTCGGTGAAAGTTTTCCCACAGCCAACTTGGAAAACTGACTCCCGCGCTCGCACCAGCTTCCCTCTCAGGAGGGTAGTGCGAACGGTGGGGGCAGGGGAAGGGTATGCTGATAAGACGGCGCGCTATCTTTGCGGCATGTTTTTGCCCCGGCATGTATCGTGTCTATCGGAGTGGTGGGTGTTTTTTTTTTGTTATTTCGTCTCGTTCCTAGTCGCCCGTCTGCGTGGATCTTTTGCGGTCGTTACACTTGGGTGTTGCTTCTTAAGCAGCGTGAAACTAAACCATCAACAGGAGTTGGAGTCCTCGCCGCTGTCCTCACCGGGCAAAAGTGCGCAAAACCAATCCTTATCGTTTCTTCGCCACGGCTGTTTGGAAGGAATATATGGAATGCTTCTATTATTTTTTTTTTACTCCAGCGGTCCCCGGAGAAGAATATGCAAACCAGTCCAGTAGCGCTCCAGAAGCAAAAGCAGCTGGAAGTCGGGACGGGTGGAAGATGAGATTTTTAAGTTTTTCCTACCCGGCGGTTACCGCGAACAAATCCCCGGGCCTGACCGCCCCTCCCACGGGCACACGGACAACTTGTTGGTTGTAACGAGTTTTGAAGTTTTGTCGCATAGTTTCCGTGCCTGCGTCGCGCATGTTATCACGCATCAACCCTCCCGCACTTCTGTTTATTTTTTTGTGTGTTTTGCAAATTGCATCCCCTGGCTGGAATGTTTTGCTGTGTTTGTGTGTGTGTGTGTTCCACTTCCTCGAACATTGTTTTCACGATGCTGTCGGAACGGAGTCGATCTTTTTTAATCTCTTCCAGACACGGTGCCGAGGAAGGTTCTGGCTGGCTGTTCCGTGGAACTGCCACGGTTCGTGCCGCATATTATTAAGCCTTATCTGGCGGCAAACAATGCCGGATCCACAACTGTGGGGCATCCCGTTTGATGGGCATATGTTTGTAATGCGCCGGTGGGTGAGCGAGCGCGCATTCATTCATATGAGGTTTATTGGGCTGGAGGAAGTTGGGTGTTTTTTCTTCTTGCTGTTTAGAGAACTATGAGATAAATGATATGCTTCTTTCTGGCCAACTCGTGCTGCCCGTGACATTGACGTCGGGAGGCACCAAGTCATGCTTAGCTTTTCGTTTTTTTTAAAGTCGACTTTTGAGTAGTGAAAAATACACCAATATTCTTCGAACTAGCACAGGCGAGTCGAATGTTTCGAGAGCAAAGCGTTAAGGCTCGCTGCTTCCCTGAACGGAGAATGAAACCATCCCTTAAATCGATAAAATTACATTGCTCGAGCATTACGGAGAGGAAATGGAAACTAATCGTAGCGTGAAATTGATACTGCGGCGTGTGTCACTTATCCGTGCGATGTTGGATGAATCTTAAAACGTGCTTGTTCGGTGCCGTGGAGGCTTTCTATAGCGTGAGAAGACAAAATTTTATTTAAAAAAGTGTAAATACAGGGTTCCTGCAGGGTTTTCTAAAAGTTGAGTGTTTTTATATCATAAAAAATGCATATGCCAAATAAAAAGTACGATCAGTACTAGCTAAAACCGCCAGGGTTCATGACG
>JXXB01021804.1:0-13322 GCA_000956275.1 Anopheles koliensis | reverse complement strand
GGTTAGAGTGCCATGTTAAGCAGTTTCCCGTATGTGGTCACGTACTGCACTTGAAAATAAGCATTAATAGTGTACTCCTTGCACTAGGGTCATTGTCGATAATGCAGATCCTAATGCGTGCGTATAAACGGAGTGCTATGATGGAATAAAAAGTTGAAGCCAAACAAAACGAGCGTCACAAACCGTTCAGCCTGCAAGCGATGCACATTTTGCTTCATTATGGTGCGATTTAAAAATCATTTCTCAGGCGTGGCCAGGAACACCTCAATAAATAATCGTAACGACATTATCATCATCGTAAAGCGTACAATATCGTTGTGTTGGTGCATGTTTTTAGCACCAATGTCGACGATGCCAGACGTGCAGCAAGCAAGCAAGCCTTGATATTGCTGACGCGGCCAATGTTTTCCCCTCAAGCAGCAAGCACTTCAAAGACAACGCTCAATCCCGGCTACCGGTTCGTGTTTAAACATACACAGCACATACCACGCCCTCGCTTCTCGCAATATCCCCGGTAATCCCGAATCCCGCTGGAGAAGGTTGTAATAAATTTCCAAATTACACTGTCAACTGGTACTTCTTCGGTCACCCGCCGGTACTCGAAAGCGGTGATGGTGTCGGTCGGTTTAATTCTCTATCCTCAGCCAGATTATACAGTGCAGTTGCACTCTGGTTTGTGCCTGTGCAAGAGCTGTAGAAGTCTAGGTATGCACCAACATGTTGGGAGCGTTTCTTCGTTTCTTTTTCCGGTTGCAAGACCGACACAGGAAGGAGGAGCCGCAAGTGCAACATTGAAGAGATTTGCGGATCAAAAGCGGACAAACACACGCATACACACACACAGGCTTACAAACATACTCAAAGAGAGCCTGCTGGCGGAGCATCAGATCAGGTCCCTTTTATTAGTGAGGCACTAAACTTCCGGTGCTGAGGTTTGCGTAGGAAGGTTTAATAATTCAACCACACGAGTGCTTGTGAAAGGCATGGTTCCATCTTCGGGTATTATGGTGCCATAGTTAGTTGGCTTAACTCTAGTGGTGGTAGCACAGTGCATCAAAACGACATTAGTGTGAGTGTGAATAGATTTGAGTCAACCCCGAACGTTGGGGCAATATTGGGCAAATGCATTTACTGCAGCACGGCTTCCGTGTGTCCTTAGGCATGGATGGATGACCGGCCGATAGAGCATGGTCGAGACAATATAAGAGCTATTAAAACTAATCGGAAGTTGTGTTCCGTGCTTGCTACTATCAGTTGATCGTGTGTTTATAGCAAGAGGATTAGAAGACTACAATATACGACATGTGCAAGTTTAAAGAGTGTTTAGTAAATAGCAACGCCAAACAAGAACAACAACAGTTAGAATAGAGGATTTACTTTGTCGGAACTTGTCCAGCATGCAGTGTACAAAATATGAGCTTCATGTATTTGCTTCAGTCGCAAATTCATCCAACCGAAGATTCGGTTGTTTTGATCTTCAGCACGTGGACATAAACATACAAAAGGAGCGCCATTCTGCCGACGTAAAAAATATGAAAACACATCCACAGTACAAAACATTCCTTATGCAGGCCGCAACCACACACACGGCATGCACCCGATACCTTCTGTAGCAAATGGATCCAAATTTGCTGGCGCATAAATATTTGCCAACACGCTTTCCCGCCCGAAGTACCGGTTGCTGTGGTTCACACAAAGAGCTCGTGTGCGGTTTCGGTACAATCTACAAAACACAATCACCATTTTCGGAAAATGCTGCGGTCCACTGCCAAGCGAAACACTGCCCCATAAATAATACGCCCGTTTGGGTCGTCGCGGGCCTAGGCGCATCTTGGTGACGTACGCCGATTTCTGGATGGTTTGTAGCAAAAACCACCTGACGTTCTTTGCTCTTAAGCTTCAGGTTACACGAACCACAGCCTACTAGATACCAGAGAAATTATGGTAAAACGTTTGATGGATCGCTTCGCTTAAAAGGATTTTGTGCCCCTCTGTAGGTATGTGTGTCCACGCGCGCGAGTTTGGTGTTTGCTTTAATAACGATTTCTTGAACCGCAACAGGGTTCCCGCGCTGGGCGGGTGAAAAACGAGCACATGTCTTAGAGGCGAAATCAAAATTTCCCACCACCACCACCACCCGAGTGCATGCACTCGGGGAAGAAGGTATGGGGAACTTTAAATTGAAACCATCACGAAAATGAAACCCATCGTTCCCACCGTCTGCCGTTGTCGTCTCCGATGCTAACGACAACGTTTCCATTGTCACATGTTGCAAAGGCGTTAGAGGCGTTGGCGCACCGGTCGGTGTGATGGGCTGGTTGCTTGATAGTTGTTCGTTACGTTTCCCGCATCCCGCCTGTCCCGTTGGAGGAGGAATTGCATGTTCAACAGTTTTTTTTTTCATACCCACCCGTAAGCCCACTTGAGTGTGGCGTACGATGACGATGGCGCGTGCACTTGAAGGCGCACCATCGAAAGCGAAGACGCGGCGGGATATAACAATTGAATCAAATCCTGCATGTTTGTCAGGATCAGCATGTGTGTGAGTGTGTGTGAGGGGGGCCGTCTACGTTTGCATTGCACGTAAGACCAGTGGCAACGTGCGCAACAAGATGGATGGCAGACACGCACACGTAAGTGGGTTGTCTTTCTAGCGTAGATGAAGCTCGCCGTCCGAAATTAAAGGTTCAGCTTTGGTGAAATAGGGTTAGGGGAAAATTGCATTAAACTGCTGTTTCCGAACTTTTCTGCGAACTTTGCGGGTCGCTCATTGGGATTCCAATTTCTGGACTTGAAAAATGACTCTACTTACGAAATCGCCAGCTGACGCACAAAGTTCCCCGAACAAAATCCGTGGGTCACCGTGCGAATTAATTTGTGGCATGGGAAAAATGCCCATGCTTGGCGCAAGGCTGACTATCCGATCCTGATTAGGGACCGATGATGATGGTTAGGCGTCATTCAACTTACCTAGAAAGAGAAAGAGCGAAAGAGAAAGAAAGTTAAAACATAAATAATACTACGAAAGTGGCGAGCGAAATGGAAAACGATTAATTGGTCGGTTCCCTGGCAATTAGTTTTGTGCCCGTGAGTGATGGAGGTGAAAAGCTATTACTCTCCGGTTCGCTTCGGCTGTCCGTACCGGTAGGTTCGGTAGCTCCGGCGAACACAACACACGCCCGTTCGTGATTGCTTCATCCGGAGCTTTTCCAGGTGTTTCCATGGGTTCGCCCAGTCCGAGGGCCGCCAACAGAAAAGCCTTTTTCCTTCGAACATTTCGCATCGAAAACGGGGCGTCGGTTACAGCGCACATTATGAGGGCAAGCTGAACCTGAAGCAGAACCGATAGCAATCAAACCACCGGTTGAATCGAAAACCAATCCTTCGCCCGATCCGGCAGCAGGTGACGATAATTGGTGACGGTGGGAATTGTTGGTGTAGGAAAAGTCCACCCCTTTTGTGAAGGACCGGCCCTGATGAGGACATGGAATAGCCTGGGCTATGGCGATGAGTTTATGAACTTTAACCATGTTGAATTCACCGTTCGTGACGAAGTCGCTGTGGGCCGTGATTGGTGACCGTCAGCCACGCGCGTATGAAGTGTTTACGAGCGTCCCTCATTTTGGGTGGCACAGAAAAACTTTGCAAGAAGCTGACAGCACCAGAGGGAAGCACTATCAATTAGTGGCATATTTAGAAATACTTTTCGTTCTCTCTTATTTTCACCTATTTCTTTTTGCACTCAGGTGCGGCAAAGTGACTGGCAACAGTCGATGCTAGTTTACTCAGCCATAAATCATGTAATAAAGCCGTACGCTGGGACCCGTGGTGAAAGTTTCACAACGGAAGGAAGGAAATATTTGAAGTATGTACGCTTGTTGCGGGGCGCGTGTTGGTTTTGGGTGGTTCCATTTCCTCTCCCGCCTTCGCTTGTAAGGCGTCAACAGAAACATCGTTAAATAGTCCCACCTCACCGGTTTCACAGCTCAGGCACGAGAATAATTAGCGTAAAACCTTCGAGCGCGACACTAATCATTCGTAAATCGTTCTGTCGAAAACAAACGGACCGAAATGCAAACAGCAATCTGAAAGTAGACGGCGGATGGGTTTGATTCGGAAGGTGAGGTACCCAACTACCCGGGTGCGCTTCGAACGGAACACATTTCCTGGACGCCGAATTCGTTTGTTGTCGCCTTGACCTTAATTTTAATGTACTGTGGAACGTAAAAATAAAATTCATGCGCAAAACCCATGCGAAAAGCGTCCCCACACACACACACACATACCCAGTGGCCACAGGACATTCCGAGCTACAGTGCTACGGTTCGTGTTTGCCACGGAACGCACGATTTACATTCTGCATGACCGGTCGGCCACGCGATTGCCGACGCCATTATTCCGTCCGTAAATTTGGCTTCTTTATTTCGAGAACGAACCGGTGACCCCCGCTTCAATTGCGGCACGATTCGGTGGCGCATTTCCCGGTCCGAGCTTAAAACCCGGCGTGTCGGGAGTTTCCGAAAATCGTTCCCATCGCCGTATAAAACTATGGTGCGCATTAGTATGCTGTTTGCTTTACGGGCAGGGCAGGGCAAAAAGGCTGTGGCGTTGGCCACTTACGAGTCGTTCATGATACATAAGTATAAAGATAAAGGCCACCCGATAAAGAAACTAACTGGTGCTGCTGCTGCTGCTACTACCACCACCGCCACCGGAGTTCGAAGTTCGCGTTCAAGGTGGGCCGAAGGTTTGGTTTGGTGAATATTGGATTGGAAAGTTGGCAAAGTTGTTGCCGAGTGGAAGAAAAAGTTTTCCAAATTGGTTCACAGTGGGCGCAGTTCCTGCGCGATGGCCAAAAGCAGCCAACGCTCCGTAAGGTGTGAAACCAATCGCAGCAGGATCGTTAAAGCAATAGAATGGTAATATTCCTAGCCTACCCAGTTAAAAACCCCAGATTCGTACCAGATTCGTGATATGCTGTATGCAAAAACAAAAAACCCATTCCGCACAAAGTGAAAACAAAATAAACAGAAGCCCCATAAACTGAAGCCAGCTTATCATAATCACAGTTCCTGTTGAAACTTTTGCTTGACCGTTCCGTTCGAAACACCAGCGGCCATCGTACACACGAAAGGAGCCCGAAATACGAAACGAACAATAAAGAATATCTCACGAAAATCGGAAGCCGGGCCACCCGGGAGTGCTAAAGGAAATGGTCTTTATCGTGCTGGATGTGAATTGTGGCAATGGTTTGTTGTGTGCTGATTATATGCATACACAAGAAGGTAATAAAACGGTCCTAATGCTAGCAACGGTTCGGTTCCTTCCGGCCGAATGGAATGGTTTCTAGTTCTACACGTTGTGCAATCAACGCGATACGGCGCACACGGCACACTCCAAAGGGAAGCGAACGGTCCACCAATAACCCTATCTGTTCGAGCGGGGCTCGAACGGCGAACTTCAAGTGGACATCGGCCCCTGCCAGCGTTCGTTCTAAAATCCCTTCCCAAAACGAAGCGCGCACATCAGTAGTTTTCCGATAGTTTACGATAAATTTCGGGATTTCGAAACCACTATAGACGGAGCGGGTGGGTGCAGTGGTGATGGTGCTATTAGTAGTGCAAAAGCCACTAGCAAAAAAAATAAAAGCAAATCAATGTGCGATCCAAAACATACCACCACAGAGCTTCGAACCAGCACGAGCGACCAGGGAAGTGACCACCGAATTTAGTGCACCAGATATCAGACAAAACACTCCATAAATCAGTTTATTAGTATAAATATTGATTTCCGGGCGAGAAACGGATTGCTCTCCGCGTGTATCGGAGGCAATAAAAATAGAAATTTTATTGGTTCGGGAACTTCATAAATTATTAATTAGACCACCGTGTGCTCGAGCTGTTTTGATGTGGCGCGTTCCGGGGCTGGTTGGTGCGCGCCGCGGCAAGAATGCGCGTATCATGGTCAAGAAGCTGCCGGACGGTCGGCCGGCTACATTTGCCAGCCAGCCGGATCGGCTCAGTCGGGTTGGGCATGGACTATTTTTCCATCCTCCCAACGGTCGAGATATCGCCGACCGCTTAATGGATTGCTGTTTCGGGTTCGGGTTGTGCACGCGTGGTACATACCGGTGCAATCGGGAAGAGATATTTTATCGCTTTTTAATGGCTGATGTGGGCCGGAGTGGTGGGGTCGCTTTGACTGACCGTTGTGCCCTGCTCGACCCTCTACTGTGGGTTCTGTGATAGGTTCGCTATGGGTTGCAGTAGCGGCATGGTATCGCAAATCAGAATGGAACGTAATATACGGGCGCACAAGCTGTTGCAATCACGATCGCATCTTGCGTCTGGTGTGTAGCATCCCATCCATGGCGGAAGTGGTTTTTCTTTTTGCTCGCCACTCGAATCTTTCACTGTGCGTCCGTGTTTTGGTCGGGTGAGCCCTTTACTACACTGAGCTGGTTCAGGATGAAAATAGTACTAGACGTGGATTCTGTACGTGGTAATTAATACAAACAATCGATTGTGTCGATTGGTGAAATGTATTGAAAAACGATTATTGCAGACGACTTATGCTGTGTGGAGCGGTTGGGCCCAATTAAGTTGTTTCAGTGGCCATAATAAAGTGTAATGGAAGTACCAGTTAGGGCTATTATTTAACGACAGGAAACATCTGTTGATTAGAATTTAGGAAATTGAATGAGCTTTGGGGGGGTTTGATTGAAATTTCAATTTGTTTCATGTAGTTTAGTTAATCCATTTGTGCAATAATTCCTGTAAAATAGTCTCTCTAGTAAATTTGTGAAAGTTGATGTTGTTATTGAAGGAAACAAAATTGTATTGTAGAATGTTGCTACCGCATTTTTTCATTGAGCAAAAATATAATTTTGTGGGCATAAAAATGGATAAAAATAGCTTTAAAACTTTTTGGGTGATAATTTTTGCTGTGAATGTATGAACATTATTATTATTTTTCAGTTAACAATCTTATTCAATCCGATTGCTTATTAAAAGGAGATACGATCACGATACCAGTTGTACGAATCGGTTCCACCAACAGCTAAACCAACGGGGCGCCTCCATTATGAGTACTTTAAATACTGCAAACACAGCTTTAAGTTATAAATTGTTAAATATTGTTAGCTTAATTCAAACCTCAAGCGCCATTTTGGATCGTAAGATTCAGCAAGCGTTCCCTTCATATTTTTAAGAGTTTACTCATTTAGAACTAATTTTCTAATAATCACCTCATTTTCGTGGAAATGGTTAATTTTGAAAGAATGTTTCAATGTTAACGCTTCGAAGTGAATACAGTACCATAAGCCTTGACTTCCAACAGATGGGTCAGTCCCGGATCGCACCATCTGGTACGTGGTCGAATGATACTTTCATAATGAGCTCAAATCCTCCACAGCTCATCGGCTCAGTGATAGGAATAAAAAAGAAATGGTCTATTTAAGCGCTTCGCCTTGAGAGAACGATTTCCATCCCGATCCGCTGCCGTCCTTGTGGCCAGTTCTGGTTAATCCTTTTCTTCTGAACCCGGATTCCTTTTTATGCCTTCCATCCCTTCTCGTTTCCATCCCAATTGTCAGCATCATTTACATAAAACAGATAATTGCGCTAAAGGAAGCTTTAGTTTATCGCTCCGGGGGCCACCGGATTCGTTGTTTGGTTTGGGTTGCGGCAGTTGTTGCGAAAGCCGAAAAGCGCCATCCGGACACACGCCCCCGGTGCCAGTTTTTCCACCATTTTGCGTTTGCGTCGCGTTGGCGGTGGCAGGCCTAATTATGAAATTGCCCCCGGAGCCAGTTTTTCCACCATTTTGCGTTTGCATCGCGTTGGCGGTGGCAGGGCTAATTATGAAATCATTAAACCTCCACCGCTGCTGGAATAGGGACAGGAGGCAGGGGAGTAGGTTGCACGGATAGGCATCGTCTTGGTCACGCAAAGCCCTTGACAAAGTTCCTCCGAGATCTACCCCGGTATACCGGTGCCGACGGGGAAGAGTCATCGGATGAGGAAGCAAAAAGTCACATTTCGGGTGGAAATAATTCGAAAAGCATTAGTATCTTGCAGTGTAATATCACAACTGGGCCCTGCTGGAGCCAGTTCCAAAAGACCACAGCGTGCGGGTGCCGGGATGTGCGAAAGCGAGCTGTAAAGGTTCCAGCGCGCAAAAGGGACTGATAGAGCGATAAAGCACCCTCAGGTTGAAAGGGGAGGCTGAAAAAATGAAATGAGCATTGGCCATAAAGCGCAAAGAGCGAGAACGAAAGGGAGCGTCCAAAAGAAACCGCTCCACAGGCTCGAAGTCTTTGGCAGAGCGAGAGGGGGTATGGAAAATCGTGGAAAATATGAGCGAGAGGCACACAGACGACAGATGATACATTAATCAAGCAGACTGCCGCTGACAAGCCGTAAAAGTGTCATGCATCAAATGTGGCGAAAGTGAGCCTAAACTCGTTTTTGGGGGAGATTCTCTTTTTTAAATTTATGACGGCACAAGGCACAAGGACCTGTCCGCCTGGCGGTGGATCGCCCAACTTGGTAACACCAGCGAGCAAGCTTTCACTTGAAGCGTGTGAGTTTGTGTGTGTGTGTGGCTATGCTTGGGACGGCTGCTGATGGGTCCTGATGGATAGTGATTGTGGCAAAGGATGACAAATGCGGCAGGACACATAGGCGCATGATGACAGTTACCATACGGCCTGTAAAACTGTCGAGATATGACAGAGTTGCGGAGGACTGGTGGACTGCGCCAAACAGTCGTACCATGTGCGAGGTTGCGCTGTCAGGTTCTTGCTGCGGGGAAAGCACCATAAAGCCCTAAAGTAAGAAAAGTGTGTAAGAATCGTAAACGACATTCGTATCGATCTAAAGAAAGGTGCACACGTCCTCACGTAGGCTCGTTTCAATTCGTCTATCCCTTTAAGGCTTTCCAGTTAGCTGCAAACAAGGTAAAATAATTACCAAAACCCAATTTGGGTATGTTTATTTCATTAGAATTTGCATTGTGTTTGATAGCTCTTTCCTCAAAACAACTTATTGTTCCATACGAAGAGTTTCCGTAATGAATTGTCATAGGCGCTTCCCTTTCTGCAGACGGTTAATTCATATAGAATGGTAACAATGGCACACTCACGAAGTCGTGCATAATGTCGTTCGGAAAACCCAAAAGAGCCTGCTTCATCTTCCCACTCCTCCCTATCACACCGCCCCGCACCGGGAACACATGCATATGGAAAGCGTACATTATTCTTTCACTTTGGCTCTTCCCACCCACTACCCGCCACTCGCGGTACACCATCTAAACGGTGCGCATTAGTAGACCGCCACGGTCGAGAAAAATTTCTTATTGTTGGTGAGGTTTCGCGGGTGCGTGTGCGTGTGAGTGCGTTTTTGCGTTGTCAGCGTAACATTAGGACACAACCATAAATTTAACGCTAGCTTACTTATGCAAAAACTGCCTGACTTTTTTTGGCTTCTTTCGCTTCTTGTGCATGTGTGCATGTGTTTGTGTGAGTGTGTGTGAGTGTATCTCGATATGAATAAGACAGCTCGAGCGAACGTTAGCTTGCAAAACAGCAACAGGAACCGCGCCGACGTCTTCACGATACAAGTCGATTTGTTCGCGCGGGGTTCACGTGCGCTGGGGAAATAATTCCATTTTTCCTAGATTTTATTTTTCAATTACTCAACCGTTCGCCATAAGTCTTTTCCATTTCAAGGTCGGTTTTGTCGACCGTCCCCGCCAAGCTTCCCACAGGTTGCATGTGAAAAAAGTAGCAAACAGCAGCGCGCTAGAGGCCAGGGTGCCAAAGAGAGCTTTTCACTGCCGTTTCTATCCTTCTTTTAGTACTCGCTGGCTGGAGTGAGTGAGTTAGCCCCACGTGGTAGGACGTGTAATGCATATTAAATGATTATTTCATTACACGATGTGGACCCCTTTTTCCGGGAAATTTTCATCACCCATTTGTTATACGGTCGAGATTTGTTTTTAAGGATAAGATAAGCGCCAATCTCGTTAACCGTTATAGCGTTGGCTGGAGAAGGATAATCGTGGGTGCGGGATCGCGTTATCAATCAAATGAGGAAATGTGTTTGTACAGAAAAAAATAAGGTCGAGGTTAATCGAAAGTACCATTAAATCTAGTTTATGGAAAGGTAATGTAAAATTCATTCTATCTTCAATTAAATCGAAAAACAATCCCTAGATTGCAGTTAAGCACAACAATGTCTGTGTAGTGGATGTAGTGGATGCTACCAAGCTTAAAGAATAAAGCTCTCAAGGGTGAACTTCATTTACTCTCTCCCAACTGCTTCACGTGTTAGTTTAACGTGTGTAAATAAGCGTATTCGAATGATTGAAAAGGGTGAGTTCGTTTGATGCACACTCGTAACAGTAGCAATTGTGAAAAGAAACTGCACGCCGGGTAAAGTGCACCATCCGTGCACATTCGTCATTCGCGCTTCTTTCCCACTTTCCGGGGATGCGTCGTGGAGCAAAGCCAACACCAGAATGTGTAAACATCATCTGACCCATCCATTTTGGGTGGAGGGAATGGCTGGCAGTGCTGTTAGTGACATGTAATGAAAGTGCTCTCATATTGTCCTATCTTAAAGGGTAAGCAGTGGGAGTGAGGTTCAAGAGAATGCAACTGAACCATGCCTGTTTTATGGGAGGATACTTTGGCTTCCGGGAACGTTCTGGACTGGCTTGGCGACCGGTGTGACGTAAGAAAAATGAACCGGATTTTCCATCCGACTGGGCAGGACCAAGGCCATGAGCGACAAGGTGAACGCTGTGCAGGAAATTGTCAGCTTTTTTTATTGGAACTAGCATTCGACCCGGTGCCCTGGTGTGGGTCAAAAGCAAGGGCCATTGTTTTTACTCCTGCAGTGTCGAAATGCATGTCGAGCGATGAAAAAACGATTCGTCTTTCTTTTTCTGTGTGTTTGGTACGGTAGCAATCCATTACCAGATGGTTCTTATTTTGACCGTTTTAATTAAAAGTGTCTCTGCGCCGCATTTTCCTCGCCTCCGGTATAAACGTCGGGTCCGCCCGAGCAATCGTTCACGTTTATGAGCTTTCGCTTTGACTGGGGTGGTATAGTTACGTCAATCTTGTACGATGACAATACAAAGAGATGCAAGCGATGCATGCCAAATCGAATGTGCATATATGCATTCGCTGGCTCGTGTGACGATCTCGTATTCGTTCTTGTGAATTTGTCGATGAATGCATAAGTTAACATTTCTCATCACCCAAATGGAGTGATGACTGAACATCCCAATGAGCTATCGGGTGGAGCGAAGGAAGAAAGAAAAACTTTAGAAAACATTGTCGATCGAATGAGCGAAAGTGGTCTGGCGCCGGGGTCCACTAGCCCCTTTTGCCTTGCACAGTCGTTACGAAGAGTAATGTCATCCCGGCAAAGTGTTTTCAAAGAACCATTTTAAGTTATTGAGAACCATTGGTGTCCTGATTTGCTGCTGACCCAAAAACTTTTGCCAATTAGTGTTTGCGGACTGGTAACGGCTGCCCGATAACCCGAAACAACCTGAGAGCTTTAGTGTTAGCCAGCCAGCACACAATCATCATAATGCTGGGGGAGGACTCGATTGGTATGCGAAAGCGCACGAAGGAATGATAAATCTCAATCCTCGTGCTCTGATTGCCTCCATTCACGAGCAGTGCTGCAGGCCCGTTTCCGAGGATCTTCAATACGATCGTGCCCGAATCCTTTTTTGAAGTGAGGAACGTTTGCCAAAATAGAAAATGGATAAAAAACACATCGGACATGCTTTAGCCTCTTGATGGTCGTTCGTTGGTTGGGCAATTTGCATAGACGCTTGCCGGGTGAGAAGTTATTGCCGAAAGGGATTTGTAGTGAAGTGGATATTACTCACCGTTCGGCGGACAGGTATCGATGGCGCCTTCTGAATAGAAGGTGCGTGGTTCTGCGTCTGTTGCGTTGTGCAAAAAAATATCCTATCAATAAGGATCGTTGAACAGGAGCACAAATGAGATTGATGAGAATGTAGGATACGCATTACGTGCTGGGATCCTGGGTTCGAGTGGAAGTTGAAATCAGAGCGATGCTCGTTTGGGGAGTTTGATTCGTTATTTTGTTAGCATTTTGTGAACTTTTTGAGTTTTTATTGCGAATTTATGCAGATGTAGAGTAGTGACCTTTTTTGTGAGTTTGGTAACGATTCAATCAAGCTTCGGTACCGTTTCATTTACATAATATTACAACGTTTTTTTGCACCAAAAAAACAAATTACTTCCCATTCACTAACTCTACGTTCCGCGCACTAACCAAGCATCAGATTAATTGAGAAGAAAAGGTTTGTAGAGAGCGATGAATAAAAACTCTTTTTCACCGAAGGATTTTCCATCGTTAAAAAATACGTTACCGTTTTTTTTTCTCTACTGTACAAAAGCAGCACTGGTTCGGTCACTAGGTGCTGGTTTACTCTCTGGGTTGTCAGATACGGGAAAGCGCTTCGTCCGGTTTGTGCGTCCTTCATTTTCCGGATCGATGATTTACGCAGACGGTACTGCGAACTTTGTCCGGTATCCCTTTTGGTACACCATACCACAGGTTGGTCCGGGTGGCTCGAATCGGAAATCGACGAGGGAAACAGGGTTAAGAAGGTACCACTTCCTTTTGTCGCAGTTGGGACCGCAGTTGGTGGTGGTGGGGTGCTGTCTGATATGATTTGTAATCTTGTCTACACGTACCATTCCGGTTGTACTCTCGGAGCAACTAGCAACGATTTCTCCGGAATCGGTTCCCGCATTGATTTATTTGTTCCAATCAAGGCTGCTGCTGCTGCTGTTGCCGCATAGTCGAAGTTCGAAGAATGTCGGGATCGCATGCTGCGGCCTAGGTTTTTGTTCGAATCTAACGAAGCTTATCGGGAAAGCATAATTTCCCGGGCTTCTATCGAACCTTAGCCCTGCCGCCGGTTAGTCCGGTTAGTAGGTCGAAGGACAGGCGGCAGGCGAAAACTTTGTTTAAATTTTACGCTCCAAAAGCTGCCGGGCGAGCAGCCTGTGGTGGGAAGACCGGGTTTGGGTTTGTACACCCGTTGGCCAACGCTACTGGACCGCATCAACGGTACGGTCAGCGTGTATCCTGCTGTGCTCGTTTTCATATCCTGAGCGGTGGAGTTCGCGTGTCCTTCAACCTCGACTGCTCCAGCAGGAACAGCGGTAGAAGCACCGAGATAATTTATTTGTAGCATTCTAAATGAAGCTAGTGTTGTGTGTTGGAGCTCTTTTTTTGCGTGCACAGCTTTTGATTGAGTGT
>JXXB01021786.1:0-12349 GCA_000956275.1 Anopheles koliensis | reverse complement strand
AATCGGGATCCATATGCCGAACAGAAGCTAGTTAGCTAATGAGTGTTCTCGGGTGTTTACCGAGTGCTTCCTGCTCTGTCGTGTTTAATATGAATATTTAGCAGAAAAGAAGCCCTCGCAGACAAACACAAACAAACACACACACACGTACGAAACCAAGAAAGCAGTGTTAGTAGGTTACGGAAGCGTCTCCTCCGAATGGCTTGAGAAATGAGGGCCATCTCCTCCAGCAGCTTGCCCGTCTCCCCGCCATCCCGTCGTAGACAGAGAAAAGATCTGCTGTTGCGCGTCTGGGTCGCGCTGTCGTCGTTCGTTCCAAGTGAGAAGCAGTTCAAGAAGCGATTTCATCAGTCTCACACTTCACACAAACAGAGCCGATGATGGGTGGTCGTTGTGGGGCGGCTTTACCTCTGCCTGCTTGTTTGCCAGCTCGTTTCCCTCTCGAACGAGTGCATTTTACATGCTACAGCCCTTTCTTTGCTTTCGTCTGGGCTGAAAGGTAAACACGATATGAATGCAACGCGAGTAAGCCATCTTCGGGGCAGCGAAAAAAAAGTCAACCAAAGGAAGGGTTGGCGCGCGACTTAGACATTCAGAAAAGCAAGCAGTATTGCAGCAGGGTAGAAGCACAACTAACTTCACAACACCATTTGTGCAGTGGAAAGACAACTCAAAGCGCGCGCTTGAATGATCTCATAATTTCGGGTTAACTTCGTTTTGAGACGTCGTTCGGGCTTTCAGGTGTGCTTTCCAGGGCTTCACGGCTCCAAGTTCCTGTTCCTCATCATCATGTGCCAATGTTGGTCATAAAAAGCAACAACCAAGAGCGGGCCACAGCTGGTTGCGCACGAAAGCGGTGGGTTGCTATGATGTGCACAAAACGCCAGATGGAACAAGGGTAATTTATTAATTCAAACCGCGTCGAGTGAGCGTTGGTTTTTGTTGATTTTTCATTCCGTTGGTTACGCATATGTACGTCTACGTCGCGCTCCGGAACTGGGAAACAGGGTGCCTAACAACCCCCTCCTAATCGTCCAAACACCTTTGGCGAACGAGTGAACCTAACGACATCGGTTCGTCTGGTGGCGGTGCCACAACGAAAACGACCCTTTCATTTCGACCTTCGACAGAGAAGAATCTTCGGAAACAAAACCACAACCGCGACGCGGGCGGTGGAGAGATAATGCGTGGAGAAAAGAAAGTTGTCCCGGATGAAGTAAACACAAGTCCGTCGCGTGCATTGGGCGGGTGTCAAGCCACAACAAATGTCAAACAAGACCCGGGTGTAGCGGAGCAGTATGAAGTCACCACATGGGAGTTTTCTTCACAAAGAGGTCGGTTGCTGTGTAGTGCAAGGAAAACCATTATTACCACCATCGGACGGGGAGGCGCACTCTGCATGTTGTTACAGTTAGGTTCGCCTTCCCCACGAAGCATACAAATAAGCGCCACACGCGGCCAACCCGTCTGTCCATCCGGTCCATTGCGGCGGCTTTACACGTCTTTGAGGTCGCAAAAGTATGCCGCAAAAGTAGTAGCAGTGAAAAAACAAAAAAAAAACTGATCGTCTTGCGGTTTCATGGTGTCTGTGGTGGTGGAACCGAGTTCTTAAATTCATGGCCGAACGCGACAACACAGAGGGTAACGTTTTGCATTCGCCTTAATCGCGTTTAAGGGTCACCACGGTGGAAACGGGGTGGTTGTGGTGGTAGTAATGGCGGCGATAGGAGGTGCCAGGAGGGTGAAACCAAACAAACAAGTTCTCACGGAGACACAAAACGCAATACGGTACCCCGCGTGCGATCCAAATGCGACCAATAAATAATCTACCTCAGCAGTTCGCTGCTGCTACTTCAGACCGGTTGTGACCTTCTCGAAAGCAGCCCGTACACCCAGGAGTGCGAAAAGATGGGCCACACATAATGCACGCACCGAAACGACGCGTCGCTCGTTGAGAATTAACAAATCAGTTGTATTTTTTTGTTCATGGCTCGCTTGGTAAGTTTACTCACCATCCAGCGGCGCAGAAAGCCCACGCGTGTTGCGTGCCGGTGAGCTTTATTCTTTTACGCTTAACATGAAAGAACAGTTAGGGCTATATTGCGCATCCCCGCCCAAAAAAAAAACAACACTACCGCGTATCGGATATTGTCTTTGCGTCTTAAACCGCGCATACCGTCAACGGTACAAACGCACACACAGACACGTATTGTTCGGTATTGTCGTGGCCGTGTGTCTCAGTGCGCAACTGTTTTGACATTGAATTCTTCAGGACATTCCACCCTGGCGGAAAGAAACGCAGCTGCGCGACCACAATTGAAACACGTGTGGCGGTACGCGCAATCGTGATCACTCTTTTCGTTTGCGCACAGTGGCGTGGTCGACGTGGTGTGGCGCGTTAAATACCGTCTTGAAAATCGTCCACAAACGCGCAAATCGCTCAACCACCCCACATGATTACAGCGCGCGTTTAGATGCACACTTACAGCGAAGAAATTTGAACTTCCCGTCCACTCTTAGCGGCCATCATCTCCATCGTCCTGCCCTTCCTCCGTATGCAAATCCAGTGTCTCGCGGCTCGTGTGCGCATCTCACCGTTAAGAAACCGCTGTGATTTACATGCAATTGCGGGCGGAGATTGTGCATATATAGTTATTCCTTCCACCGCACGCGCGCACGCGCGTGTGTGTATGTGTGCAAATGGATGCATGCGCTGCTGCGTGATTCTGGTATAAGTAACCTCGAATCGTACAACTAACTTGCTTCGCCACCGGTAAGGTGGCAACTGAATACACGCATTTGGTTGGGAGAGGTAAAACGTAACCCCCTACTGCTATGTGCAAAGCCAGTACTCTTTCCTCCTTTTGGCGGCACGACGATGGTAATGTATCATTCCGTTCCAAAAGTCTGGCGCTACTGCAAATGGAGAGTTTACGAAATAATATTAATTGAAGCTTAAGCGTTGAAAACATACCTTCCTGAAACTGCCGTTTGCTGTGCTGTTGCTGCTGCACTAGCAGCGCAAAGCGCTTCAAAGAGCTGATCTTTGTTTGGGTTTTTTTAAATTGATTTCTGAGGATGCTGCTACTACTGCTGTTACGCCGCTTCCGCTGCTGCGTCTGCCGATTCACCGAACACTCTCACAGACACACACACACACACACGACCGATTTTGCCACTTCTTACGCTTATGCCATTGTGGTTGGTGATCGTATGGAGAGACGGATATTCGTATTCGGTTTTACACACTTCAAACCGACCACCTACTAAGCGAAGAAGGCGCTTCTGCTTTCGTTTTCACACACTTGAATTTTCACCGATGCGCTTTTCTGTGCACTATTGAGAGCAGTTTTTTCTTATTTGATTACAATTCACGTTCACTATTTTTCGATTGGACACAGGACGAATAGCAAGCACTCCGCGGTAGGTGTTTTCCAACAGTATTTTGGAAGTATTTTCGTCCTGTGCTGTGTTTAGTTGAAAGTAATGTGTTATTTTTCTCCTGACTGCCTGAAATAGAAAGAAAACACGAGTTACAGAGTTAGCAAAACTGATGAATCAAAAATAGACGAATACGATTTGTTAATTATTTTGTACACTCCCCCTCCCCCCCGTAAACCCGTCACACAAGTAACTTTGACATGCAAGCGTCTCTGGCCTTCAAGCGAAGCTGTCAAAACTACGATTCTCCTCCAAACGAAGCGAACCACTCACTCATCATATAAATGTGTATCGCGTTCTTATTTTTGGGATAATCTCAAAATAGCACACTTCGATCACTTGCTGTAGCGCGTGCAAATCCCTCGTTTTCGTCGTGTGCTGCTCGTCGAGACCACTTTGCATTTTCTCCTGAGGGAGCCACAGCACAACGGTGGTGACAATTATCGCTGAGCATAATATACCGTTTCGGGGGTGGGGGAGACGTCGGTGGTCGACGCGTACGCGCACTGAGAATGTTTATTTTCGTCGCGTCCAAATGTAAACAGATTTTTTCGCATCATTTTCTGTAGACAACAATCAATTAGGAGAATCGGGGCGGCCACTAGGTAATTTTTTCTCATTTCCTATCGTTTCTGATTGTTTGCTCTCTCTATCTCTCTGAACCAGCGAGGATGGGATCAAAACTAGGTCAGTCAGTACCAAACCTTGTGGTCAGACGAGAGAGAGAGAGATAGGGCCTGAGATGTTATTCCATTATGCCTTAACCTCTCATGAAGCGTTTTGTGGAGTGTTATGGCGCCATCTCCCGGTGCACACGCAGGGAACGAATGTGTACTTTGCGATGAAAACGTGTATTATGTTGTTGTTATGCGGTGAAGAAGACCTGTGGTGCTTTCACAGCGGCACGCTTCATGAGCCCGTTTGCGGATTAATCTAATTGGCTTTTTTTCTACCAACCACAGACAGTAAGTCACCTAACCTTCGCCACACGCCGCACATACTGTGGGCTCCTAACGAAACCGTAATGACCATCAGCACTACCCGCCGACGAAAAAGGTTAACTTTCATTTTTCCTTCTCTCCGTCTGTTCGCTACAATAGCCGGTTGCAAAGATGCCAAAGATTCAAACCTTTACCTTCCAATTCCAATTCCAAATTTCGGGTGGTGGGCTTCAAATTTCGGAAACCGAAATCGACAGACACGACACGACACGGCCAGCTAATAATGCGGCGCGCACCACCGCTACCCGCGCCACCAAACCCAAACCGCCAATGCATGGAAGGTTCGTGAAATATAATTGCATTGTGCGCGGAGAGGGCAGACCCAGGCGGCAGTGACGTTACGCAATTGGAAATGTGTTTCTCTAACGTGCGGGATGGGCGATGGTAATCACCTTCTCCTTTGGCCACCAGAAGCCACCGCCACGGTGCACGTGGAAGAAAAGCTAACAGCGCCGGACGGACCGGAAACCGAAGAAGCTCCGCCAGTGCCGATCGGGTTTTATTAATTCCCTCACACATGCCACGTTCGTCCGTGCGTGATTGCTTTTCTTCCTTTCTGCGCTCGCCCGAGCTGCCCGCGGCTTTCGCGAAACGGTCGGAAAGTGGCCTCCCTTGTGGTCTGGACCAACTCGATCGGAATCGGTGTGGTCATGAATATTTGGTACAGTTTCACGGTACAATGGTTCCAGCAGTGAAAATATCGTGCATGTTGTTGCGGTGTGATTCGCTGTCGGAAGGATTTTGCAACGCATGCGATGTGTTTTGAAACCACCTTCGCTATCGCTCTCTTCTGCGTTGCTGTGTTGGTCTTACTGTTCGCTTTATTCGCCACTCGCCACAATTCCAGGCTGAGTGATTGAGGGGTACCGGATTTGCAGCGGAGAGATAAAATTAATTATTTCGTCAGTTAACAGCACCATTTCATCATCGCAGTGGGAAGACTTCTGTGTTGCAAAGCTGCATAAGAATGCCATAGTAACCAGTTATAGCGATACCAGTTGCCCACTGTGTACAAAAATCGACTACATCTGTTGCTAGGAACCGTTGTTGTTTCTATAGATTCCCTTTTTCTCCATATTCAATCTGGGAACAAAATGAATTGTGTATGAAAATGTATATCGATTTTTCCAAATGCCCAGCGAAGAAGGCGCTAGTATGTGTGGGGCCTACACGGAACAACTAAAATCAATAATCTATTGTGTGTCAAATCACGACGTTTGACGATCGTTCAGCAAACTGTTTACGAACAAACAATCGTGCACCACTTACACACTGAACGTTTATTCCGCTCCTTTGGGAACACTTTCTTCGTTATTTGTCAGTTGTTTTTCATTCGTTCTGTTCGAATCCAGGTTTTGGTCCAATCCAAGTTATGTTTTTATCGCCGCCTGTGCCGTTTGTTGCCAACATCATGCAATCCATTTTGACGTTCTGCTGATGCTGGTGTGCTGGGTGTGCTAATAGCTCCTTTCACGGGTTTTAGCTGCAGTTGTAACAAATCCTGAAGATCTGTTTTGCACACACATACACACCTTCAGCCAGCGTTTTCAAAAACAATGACTCAGTAAAAACATACACTCTTGCGCTCTTCAAGGCACTGCGCATGAAACACACAACATACACCCAGTGCGTAACACTACCACAGTGCCAAGCAAAAGTACGTCTCTAATTCTACGTTTTCAGCACAAAGGCAGCTCACACTGGAGTTGCGAAGGTTGGTTTTCAAACCACCAGATGAAGGTGCTGCGAACAGATAACAAAATGCACTTTATAGTCACTAAAAGCAGCGCCCATGTTTCGTTATTTTTTCACGGTTTACCTCTCTTTTTACCCTGCAGAAGGGCTGACGTTTCTTGCGCTCGAATTTGACGTGCGCAGCAGCACCGAGATAACCAAAAACGATAGACGAATGCTTTTCCGAATACAAGGTGCTGCTGGCCACCATCTAATCACAATGCTCGGAGAAGCAGCACAACAGCAATGGAAGAAGAATAAGAAAGTAAGCAGTATGGGTTCACCATCACAAAGCAGCCCCCAAAAAAAACCATTCACACAGGAGCGATGATGGTGCCGATCTTCTTCCTCTTCGCACCAGCAAGCACCCACGAAACCAAAAGCAGCACTAATTCTAGTGGAAATGTTCCTTCTTTCTGTTTGTAGAAGAAGGGACGATAAAATTAGCTCCTGCTTAGAGATACTTAAATGGCGCACACAGTCACACACACATACACACGTACACGATCGTCGCGACTCTGGCAAATTGGTCGGGAAATTATGCAAGATTTTCACACTGTGTGTTTTCTCAACACCACGTCTCGCTCACTCTTACGCTCCGTGTGCGTTTCCTTCCTAGTGGCGGACACACAAAACACCTTTGTTCAACATTTACCTTTCCCTTTTTCGTTGTTTTCTTTTTCTTGTCGTACCTTTTTTCTTCCAGTGCGTACCACACTCACACGCACGCACAACTAATAAGCACGAGTGAGAAATAATGGTTTCTCGGCTGTGAACGCAGCGCGGAGCAGCAGCATGATGTGGTCGTACCGTTGACTCAGAAATAAAAAATGTACCGTACCTCTGACTGTGTTGAGTGCACGACTTTTGAGAATTTTGTGATGTTCCTTTAGCCAGCTGTCGGTTTACAACTTCAGATTGAGGAGTTCCAGAAACAAACGTTCGTAGTCTACTGCGAAAAGATATACGGCCCGCGTTTGACGTTCCGCCACAGCTGGCCGATTGTCAAACATTCTTCGTTTGGCGCTCTTGCACTGCAAAACTACGCGGAGATTTGGATAAAAATTGTACGCAAAAAGCGTAAAGGATATTAAATTTGCTGACCGCCATCAGTCGTCGGCGTAAATTGAAGAGTTATCTTTCTCTTTGACAAGAGTTTTCAAGGTAAGGATTTCTACTTTCGTGATCAACCGGGGTGCAATGAATGCTTTGATAAAAATTTAATGAATTATCCAGCAACATCCGCTCGTCCAAGATGGACCACGAGGATCAGGATACGTCGTACTTAACAATGGCAGACTTACTGAAGCTGCAAGAGGAGCGAGAGGAAACTTCACTAGCCGTGTTGGGTGGCTCGGATGAGCAAAATTGCACATATTCAAAGGTAGGTAGGATCGAAGCAGAAACTGCGAGAACGAGCATAAAACGTCGCTTTCATTCGTAGGGATATGTTGATCGGCAGGCAGTGTTCGCCTGCTTAACCTGCGTTCCAGAAGCACGTGATATAGAATCGAAACGCAGTGGTATTTGTTTGGCATGCACACTGCAGTGCCACGAAGGCCATGACATGCTCGAACTGTACACCAAGCGCAAATTTCGCTGCGATTGTGGCGGAAAGCGTATGCCGAATGTGACATGTAAGCTGGAACCACGGAAGGATGATGAAAACAAATTCAATCGCTACAATCAAAATTTTTCGGGCAAGTACTGTATCTGCCATCGCCCGTGTCCGGATCCGGAAAATGATGAAGGCGACGCAATGGTCCAGTGTGTCATATGCGAGGACTGGTACCACACAAGGCATCTGGGGCTGGATGATCCAAAGAAGGCGGAAGATAGCGATGAAATGATTTGCGCTGATTGTATGGAGGCGAATCCGTTCTTGAAGAACTATGTGGGTAAAATAGAAGAGCTGAACAAGAAGTCGCTCAACGACACTGTTCAGGTGGATGTGACGGGTTTGGATGAAACGAACGCTAGCGTTACCGAACCGGATGCGGATAAGCCTGGACCGAGTGAACCAAAGCGAATTGATGACTCAAAAGCGACCGGTACAGAGGAAAAAGCGAAGGACAAACCAGCTGTATTAGATATTTGCACCATGCCACCATTGTGTGCCGAAAGTGAGAAGGCATACAAAAAGGGCGCATCGCTTTGGACCGACGGATGGCGAAAGTATCTGTGCCAGTGCAACACCTGCATCGAGATGTACAAGAAGCATTCGGTTGAGTTCTTGCTAAACGAACAGGATACCATACGGTACTACGAGGCCTTAGGCAAACAGAGGCTGGGCCCGAAGGTATCCGCGTACGAGCAGGGTATGCAAATGTTGAGTCAATTCGACCAAGTCACGCAGGTCGATTTTCTTACCGAATTTAATATCATGAAGGTCCGACTGCGTGAGTTTTTGGACCAGTTCGTCGCCAACCAGCAGGTGGTGACGCCCGACGACGTCAATGCATTCTTTGCCAACCTATACAGCGAACGTCGTGAAAGTCGTTCCGCCGGCGGCCGACCACCGCACTTTTGTCGTTAAGAGTGATTAGAAGTATTAGCAAGTAACAAAACATTTCCTGAATTTGGTATTAAACCATTATCTCATATATACACTCGCTCTACTTACTCCCGCATTAGTATGTTGCAATAAAGATCACGTTTTTGTCTATCTTTAATGGAAGAATTTGGTTTTTTCTCTGTAAAAATTACAAACCAAAACGCGTTGGCTGTTAAATACTCTTTATTGCTTTTCATTCGCGTAAAACAGATCAACCTCGGGATAGATGGTTTCCGTTGTGTGCCGGCCGTATCATCGACGAAAAGCTCACCTGCTATCGTTGAGCAAACATGTAGCACCACTTACCGTTAGGAACGATCTCTTCAGCCGCTTTGGTTAAACACGGCGGAGCTTCCGTTGAAGTATGGATTCCGATCGACTTCCTCATTAACATCACCGCCGACCAGCTGGCCACCGCCGGCATTGTGGCAGTTGGGCGACGATGACGACGTTCCATTCGGTCCACCACCGTGATGTCCGCCGTGACCGTCCATACCGGAACCGCCGGCGCACGCTTGGTTGCCCTGGCCGCCAGACGTACCGTAGGCCATGTTGAACAGTGCCTCCGGATCGCAGACAAACTTGTACACATACCGCTCACCGGCCACCTTCTGCATGATGCCCTTCTCATAGTAATAGCGCAGACTGCGCGACAACTTGTCGTAGTTCATGGCGGGCCGGTTCTTCTGGATGCCCCAACGTCGCGCTACCTCCTCCGGTTCGACCAGCTTAAACTCCATGCCACGACCCGTCCAGGCAATGCAACCGGCACTGGAGGAGGGCTCGTCGAGCAGGGCGACCAAAAACTGCCACAACTGGAGAGAACCGCGCCGCTGGTGAAGCGGTCCATTAGCGCCATTTTGTTGCAGCGCACTCAGTGGGGAAGGATTCGTCGTGGTGGTGATACTAGCGATCGAGCCAGCCGCCCCCGCCGCGGTACAGTAGTCGGTTTCGCTTGAAGTTACAATATCGGCTGGCTGTCGGTACGAATAACCACCACCTCCACCACCGCCAGGATGTTGAAGAAATGGATCGTTTGCTTGGGCACCATCGGCAGAACCCTGCTGTCCACTCACCGCTCCACCGTGGGCGGTTCCAACAACCAGCGGATGCTGATGGTGTTCGAGTGATGCTGCCGCTGCAACCGCCGCCGAGGCCAGATGGGACGTCGAGTCGGGAAAGATGGAATGCTGGGGCACCAACTGTGGTGGCGACGACTGCTGGGACTGGAGCTTGAGCGAGGTGTAGAGCGGATCGGAGAACATTCGCTCCGAGTAGGAATGCCAAGCAGCGGCCGCGGACACTGTAAAGACACGGAGCGGTAGAAATAAGAAGCACATCGCGGCTTAGGCACGGCGAATCCTTTGCGAGATGGTTGAACGACGGCTAAAAGCAGCCCTGGCTGATGTATGCATATTTAATATCGCTAATAGACTGCGCTTCCCTCGAGCGATGTCGGCTCACTCACTGCCCTGGCATCTTTCACTACTTCAACCAGCGCCAACGAGCGATCTTAACGAGCGTTCCCGGGAATCACGGGAATCTGCAGTAATCGGATTTCGAGGTACAGGTAAAGGTGCAACCGTGTTCTACCCATACAGCATTCCGTCGGGATTTTGGTGCGCAATTTTGGTGAGCAGTAAAGCTAATGCGGCCGTGTGGTGCTTATGCAATTTTAATACACCAACAATGGATTTTGTTTTGTTTGTTTCTTTCCAACGAAACCACCCCGTGGGGTTGGGGCTTCAAAATGACCACCGTTGAGCGCGTTTCGGGTGGGAAGGCCTTTTTTTTTTGGATGCCGGTACAGCAGGGGTGACTTCAATTAGAAGCTTCATTTCATTTATATCAATTATGTAGACAAACAATTAGCTGCTCGTTTTTGTGGCAATTCATTCCACAACCAACAACCAACCCCGGGTACTAGTAGTTCCCGAAGACTTCGGCTCCAGAATGAATGAAGCCATTAGCTCGCTTACATTGCCCAGACCGTCTGTTGACGGGTTGTTGCAAATTTAATCTGGCCATTGTGTTTGCTGGCGCTCACCCGGCCACCCGCGCGTAGTATCAAGTAATGTGACCGTTTCAAGAGTCCCTCCGGGGTTGTTGGGTTAGCTTGTTATCGGTGGCGTTAAAGGGTGCTCCGATGGCGCGATTAAATGTGTTTGTTGCGTAAACAAGCGCTGCTGTATGATAGCTGTCCGTAAGATTTAACCGAGCGCAGGGCCCGCCGCTATTTTATGCTTCATTCGGAAAAGGGTTTTCCCGAAAGGATGAGCTTCGCCCTGGACGAACGGAGGGTGCTAATGCTAATGAAATGTTTGGCCACGCGTACGGCACCCTACCGTCCCGTGCCGAGCGTGGAAGGGGTAGGGATGGTGGGAAAATCGGGAACACAGGAGAGGGCGCACCCTTGCGTGAGCTCAGTGCCTCCTGGATGGCCTCGCAACAGCCAACCGGTAAAGGTTTAATGTAAAATTATGAATAATAAATCGCTCGTAATGCTGATACTTTTCCGTGAAGCAAGCAAGTTAACCGTTTCCACCTTCGGCGTGACGTAGGTATACGTACGGGGCAGATTGGGTGGGCAAAAGTTTAGATGAAAATCTACTTACATTCTTATGCATAAATAACACCGTTGTTGCGCAATTGTTGCAACAAATCTGTGTGAGTGTAGAAAATGGGCGCAGATAATGTATAGCTCATGGCATACGAGTGTAAATTTGGCTCACCAATTCCTGTGCTAAACTTGCTCGTTCTATTTTTTTGTGTTCATCTACCATTTTTATGAAAGGGATGGTTTAAAAGTATATGACCGTTCCCTTTGAATGGAGGCTAATCTGCAAAACCAATCAGCTAAATCAACTACGGATGCCGATGGATTAGAGATTATTCTTCTCGCAGATAGGAAGAACAAATTTAAAATATATTTTCACCACCATTTCATCAGCCATTGTTGCTAGTAAGCTGAAACCGTTCAGTGTCGAACATAAACCGCGAACAACAATAAAAAAATCTCTCCCGATCCCTATGACAACCCCAGCGCAAGGCTGCCACGATCAGCAATGAATATTAATTTTCGATACTCCCGGTTCGTAGTCGTGTTTTAGCCGACGGCTTGATGGTGCGATTTAAAAAAAAAGGGAAAATAAAAATTACCATTTTTTGTTCGCGACATTCCGCGGGATAAAGCGATGCATCGCGGTAAGAACGCAAGCCACGCGGGCCCGAAAGTGACGAAAACGAAATTGAATTTGATCGAAACGTGCTTCAGTGTGCGAAGAATCCGCGAAACGGTTTGCGAACCGTTCAGCACAATGCCACCTTCGATTGAGATCGCGCGTGGCGTGAGGGTGTTTAATTTTTCTGTTCCACCGGTTTGTGTTTGTGTTTGCGGATTGCTGGCGGGTGGATTACGGAAGCGTGTGCTGGAAGATGCCACCCTTATGTCTGAAGCTTCTATTTGTCACCGTCTTCCACCAAAACCTATCCTCAAGTGGGAAGGATGTTTGCTCCCGGAGTCAAGTGCCGTTCAAGTGCGGCTTGAAATTTCACCCCTCGTGGGCATTATTGATGCGCCTTATGTTAAGAATATTTTCTGAATATTCCCGAGCGAGTT
>JXXB01021696.1:0-11042 GCA_000956275.1 Anopheles koliensis | reverse complement strand
ACGTGATAGCGATGTTGGTGACACGATAAACAAAACAAAAAAAAACAATCCTGCACCGAAACTCCAGCAACTATCAAACGGATGGATGGTGTATCAACTAAGACGATGGTAGGATGACAAAAAAACGCAAGCTCCAAACGGAGACACTCGAATCGCGAGTGAAATCGATATCGCTTATCCCGTCGCATCCCCATCCTCTTCCTACACTGGGTTCTCGTGTTAACGCGGGAATAGGCACATTTCTACCAAGCATTCCTCCCTTGTCTTGGGTAGGATGCGCTATTAATCAATGCTTCTCTAGTAACCCTCTCCGGACAGTCCCGTCATCCGTTCGGTCTGTCCTCCGGAGGAGATGTGTCGGTGTGTTTGGATGTGTGTGTGTGTTTTTTTTTGTTTCGGGCGCGTCTGGTTTGTGCTCATTTCGTTTTGTTTTAGTTACCGGTGCCCCGGTCCAGGTCCAAACACCCAAGAATGGCACCCCAGCACGGCCGATGACACTCTCGCAGTGGACAATTAATAGAGCTATTTTATTATTTGATCCATCGAACTTTAGTGTCGCACCGGGCTTTTTGGGGTATTTTAGAGCTGATGTCATTTTCTAGGAAGAATACAGCGATTGGAAGCTTTTGCTTTGCTGTTGTCTGTCTGGGGATAGAGAAAAAGAGAGACAGCCCGCAAAGCGGTGGCTGCTGAATTGGGTCCCCGGAAAAGAGCTAGTGGTTTAATCGCTTTGGGAAAGAGAAAAAGACTGAGCGGCCATCACAAGCGATCCAATCATTGAGTGCGCTATCGAGAAACCGAAAGGTGCAGAACGCACAGGACAGGAAATCATCATCGGCGCGGGCGCAAGCGCAACAGAACGTTTTAAGGGCTGCTGCTGGCAGCGGTCGCGCGATAGATTCACGGTGACGGTGGTCTGCTTTTAATTGGAAATCTCCCAAGAAAACAACCGTCGCCGATCGGTCGACCTCGACCAACCCGGATCGGTTTTGGAACAGCCGGGAGAGACGACGTAAACACACGAAGAGCTCGAGATATGCCGACGACCACTAATTAGGAAATTATTCATTATTTATCTCGGCTTGTTCGGGGGTTATGGGTTTGTCTGTGTGTGTGTGCGTGTGTGCGGCTTTCTGATCTTTTTCGATCGCGATTTGATCGCGTTTCGTTTAAGGTAATCCGTGCCTGCATGCGTGTCTGTGTGATCGCCAGCATCAGAACACGTTTCAACGCGAACGATCCGTGCAGATTGGTACCGTAAGTCATGGCTGGTGACAGTTCGTTCGTTCGTTCGTTCGTTCCGACAGTCTGGTCGCAGACGAGCAGTGCAGATTTTGCTGTTGTTGCTGTTTACGTTTATTCTTCTGGAGTTCGAGCGCATCTTCCAAAGCGATCGAGCATAATCCAGTGTTAATTTGATAATCGCTGCATTAGCGTCAACCGTATCGGGGAGCTAATTAATGGGTCGCATGATACACTTTGAACGAGGTTAAACCTCCGACGATTACCCGACAACTGGAAGGTGGCAATGCGAAAATCAATGATTAATACTATTTCTAACTATACCCGATGACGAGAATTCAGTTGTGCTTTTTAAGGATCTTTAGCAAATTGGTTGATGCAAAAACCAGAAAAAAAACTAAAAACTCCGTGCATCGTTCTTGGCGAGCCTGAGAAAACAGCCGAAACGAAATTTGATCCGAATGAGCACTTCCTCCATACGGTCACGCGGCCTCGCGGGGCTTTCGCGATCGTACAAATCGTTAAATATAGATGGACAGCCTTCGTCGCTTCGGCAACGATGTCGTTTGGGCCGCCAGGGTCCCATCGCGATAAATCACCGGCCGAAATCGTTTGAATCGTTCGACGCCTGGTGGATGCTGAACATTTGGAGACTTATTGTTTCTGTTTGGTTTTGTGTTTTGTTGCCGCGTGGTGTGTCTGCGTGTGTTTTCTGTCATTGAATCGTTCCTCTCGTCAACTGGTATTTAAAGCACTCGTCGCACTTCAGCTTCGAGTCCAGCTGGCGGGATTAATTGAGCGTTTCCGGAGGCCAGGAAAGCATGGAGGACCGGGGTTTGGTCGCAAAGTAGGCGCATAAAAAAGGAGAGACCTCCGATGCCGATGTCATCACGTCGAGTCTACGAAATGGTCACACGATTGGAAAATGATGTGATTGATTGAATGGCCGGTGGAATATATCTGTGACGGTTGGTTTACTTTTTCAGTTCGTCACAGGCTTAGTCAGTCTCTTAGGTGAGGGGTTTTTAGATGATTTGAAGTTTTTGAAGCCACCCAGCCTCTAAAAGAAAATGAAATGTTGGTATGTTGGAAAACGTGAATAAGATACTATTTCAATTGAAATTTTTCACACTGCTCTATTTTTATCATGGTCGAGTAACCTGCTTTGCAATGTATCATTAAAAACATTACCGGTCTTAATTGAAACAATCAGAAATTAATCAATTTAATTAGATTCGACAGACCTACATTAAGAACTGCCAATCCGTGGATGTATGATTATGATTAATGCTAATGAAACCATCCTACACATCACTTATCCTAGGCGATCGCTGTCCTACAGCTTACACCCCCAGCGTAGGGGGCTAGTGAACATTGGTCGAACAGTAGTTACTAATTCAATTTCGTGATTGCAAGTGTGTTGCTCAATCATTTCCAAAACCCCTTTACACCTCGTGCATCAATGAGCCGCGGGGAGTAAGGTAAAGCAAGGCGATCATCATCACCATCACCATCTCCAAGCAGGCAACAGCCTTCACGTGAAAGAACCAATTTTGCGATTATTCGCTCCAAATCACTCTCTCACACGTCATTAATATTCAAATAGGGCCGTCCAGCGTTCGTAACAGCGCATCGGGAAACCAGTGAACGGGAAATCGATGTTGTAGCTGAACCGTCACCGTGTGGGACGGCAAAAAGAAGCGCAAAACGTAAGCGCGCATTCATCATCGACAGGCAGGCGAAAGGTGCACGGTGAAAGAAGGTGTAATGCGCGTATAAAACCTGAATTAAATATTGATAAGATTCGGAACGCTTGCACGAGCAACACGTGGGGGAAGCAGTTGGCGAAGGGGGTACGAGAGGCGGAGCCTCGTAACCGATCAAATCCCAGGACGAGCAACGAATGCTGCAAATAAACAGACGAAATCAACGATTCCGAATGGTGTTTGAAAATTTTACTTTCTTATCCTGCACATGGTAGTGCAAGACGAGCGAGGCAGTGAGACAAGTGGGTGAGAGGAAAGAGAGCCCGATGCGAAGGGGATTTGTTTAAAAGTATGCGATCGTTTTTTTTCCTTCCACCGCTGCGAGCGTTGCCGGTGTCCGCGGCGGAATAGGTGAAACAAAACGTTGAACACGAACGATGCCACAAGTGACGAACCTCTGCGATAGGGCACGGACCGTGGGACCGACGTTTCCGAGCGATCGGATCGAAGCTAACGGGATGATCGGCGTTAACCGGCGAATGTATAGCTAGCTAGCAAGCGCGACTTACCATTGAGATCAGGGTGAGAATGACGACGGCGACGCTGGTCCACGAGCGGAGGTCGCCGATTCCCATCTTTTCGCCTTTTTCCTAGCGCTGGCCGTATTCGGCTGCGTATAGTAGCGCGTGTTCGGTGCGTACCGGGACGCCACGCAAAAAAAATAAACACACGAGAATATATTTGCGTCGACGGGCCGCTGCTTATCAGGCACCACGACAGCAATGTTCGACCGATCGCGCCTCCAGTCGGATCGGATTCCTGTCCGGTATGCCTACGATAGTGCTTCCGAGAACGTCGACCGTAGCAGGATATTTCATCACGCACCCTGAGCACACACTTTTGCTACTGCACTCTTTCACGCACGCACCCCAGCAGTGGGGAACAAACAACAGCCGCCAATATTAAATACACCCAAAAATGATACACTATGCACGCCGAACGAAGAACAAGCCCTTTCACAAACCGGCTTTACGTCACCGAGACAAAGATTTCCGGTCACATTCGCACACCGGCGTACTCGTCATCATGAATTTTTCCACCACGTGCTCCACTTCGGCAGGGGTAGGACGTTGTTTGTTGTTTCTCTATTCACTCACGAATACACAAAACAGTTGCACTGAAGCTTTTTCCTATAAATGGTGGAGTACGAGCTTTCCTCAGCAATGCGATAAATTCACACACTGCAAGCACACGACCAAAATTACCTACACATGCTCACTAACAAACACTCACACGAACATGCGCACACAATCACTAACGGGTGTAATGACACGAATTTTCCTTCCGAACCACCTTACTAGAGGAGGCGAAAATTATCTCGTCAAATTAGTTTTCCTCGTTAGAGAGCGGCACGTGTGTTTTGCATTAGGTTGCGCGCGCCTAATCACACCACGGCAGAAAGGAACATGGCAATCGATGCCGGGAGCAAGCCGGGAACTTGGATTAGTGCCGTGGAAGACAACGGCATTGAAATAAGCTCGATTCGCGGAAATCAAATCTCGATCGTCTCACACAACCTGCCGAGTACGGTATCCCCAATTTGCCGACGGCAAATCTCGCTTCACCGTGTTGGCCTCCTTTATAGCGCTGCCGAGGATGGGGCACAGAAAGACTCACACTAGCACTGTTTGCACTATCACACACGTTAGATGTTTCTATATTTTAACACAACCTTTGGGATAGAAGTTCCGTCGCTTCTTTTTCCGTCCCAAACACTGCACCGCTTCCTGCGATCGAGCAATTAATTTAATATTTTATCACATTCCCGCGCGAACGCACACGCTATCGGCAATCGGGATTTGCGGTTTTTTTTCTTGTCACGCTATGTTGGCGAATTTCGCTGTATTGCTTTGCCTGCTGGAGAAGACTATAAACGATAAGATTTACCTAATTAATGAGAAATTCCTTATAGAAGAGAGGATGGAATCATAAATGAGCACTTGAAAATTTCACATAAACGAGATTAACAGTAGACAAACGGCACCGATTCACTATCGCACCTTGATTGCATTACGATTTCAATTTTTCATATGCAATTTTCCAATAAATTTAATCAAGTTAAGAAGATCGATTACTGTCACACGCTTATCCAATTTGGTCAATAAGCCGGTACTGAATTATAACACTTTGATGTCACACATTATGCCGCATTTTACTTCACTTCAAAGCTAAAATGGTTTGCCGGCGTTTTAAATATGTACTTAGGAGATCTTAATAACTTCACATTTAAATCACTTCACTATCCATTCGACTATCCAAACTCAAATCACATTAGATCTCGCAAACGCACTTGATGTAATTCGTTCCGATCGTATCGAACTGCGGGACACAAGAGCTCAAGCTCGTTTTGCAGCAACGGATCAATTTTAAATTAATGTCGAGATCACAAATAAAGGATTTGAACCTTTTCTACGCTTTTTATTTAACGATATTATTTACGATCCATTAAAATAGATTGATTTGCGCGAACAGTATAAAGTATACTGCTTTTTAACCAGATCTACTGATGTTGTGTTATCTTCTCTTACACTAGCAAAAATAGTTTTCGATTCTATCACTTTTCACAATAACTTTGAGCACTCAAATCGCTAACTAACACCCCGTGGTACGAATTATACGCGAACGAATATGAGCAACAGAAAACGGAGCGGCACGTACGCAACCACAACCTTCTGCTTCGACGATTTGTTTTGAAAAAGAAAAAGATAAAAATAATTTCCCGTCAAAGCGTTTGAGGCGATATTTTGTGACTTTCGTTTTCGGCTCATCCAGCTTCCAGTGTACGAGTTACGTGGAGAGAAACTGAGCGGATTGATAGAGCGAGATGCAAGAAAAAGTGGCATCCATACAAAACCTGCAAATAAGTATGGGAACTATTTTTTTAATATAGAAATTCCACGCGATGCCAGAAAGAGATGCAGTTTCACAAATTCTCTCTCGTAGCCTCGCGAGAGCGAATTTCGGAGAGAAGTTGTTGCCGACCGCAATGCTCGGGGCGCCGACATGGCATCGTGCGCACTCTTTTCCGTAGCCGTTCGGGCGGTTTTGAGAAGGTATGTAGAGTTGTCTCGCTCTTTTCTTTGCGTTTTCAGTTGCGATCTTTTTCACGCCTACGGCTGAATTTGGCTATGGCTGAGAGCAAAAACTCACTAGAGGATTCTACCGGGCATGTAAACTTGGTTGATTTTACTGATATACTCCTAAACTTAAATGAATTTAAATGTCCAAAATAAATGGATAAAAGAAGGCTAAACTATTTTATTTGAACATTCAAATCTTTTAAAGCAATTAGAACCACCCATAATTAGCATTTAAACTTTAAATAACAATTTTTAACAAAAAATTTATTCATTCACACAAGTGTTCTTTCAAAGCTATTTTCAAAGAATATTGTAGATGAAAGTACCACATATTAAATTTATGGCCATAAACAAAGAAAAGCGACGTACAACTCACTGAATAAGAGAATACATGAGCCGAAAGTTTTGCGCGGTTAAAAGACAGGTTAAAAGTATATTAACTCTAAGCGCCTACTTGAGTTGAATGTGATTTGTAAGGAACTAACCCACGAAAAAATAGAATCGATCAAATCTAACTATCTCTAAAGTCCTCTATAAGAGATTGTACACGTTGTTCAATCGTTGTTCAATTTAAATCGTTATTAGTACGTTTTTGGAAAGCAGGCGTAGGGAATGACGCTTAAGTTTTAATGTTACTCTATCTTGTATTAAAAAAAAACAATGTTATGTCTTAGTTTTAATTTTTAAAATTGTATATTTTTTACCATTTCAACACACATTAACATAAATCCTTTGCGTTACCAGACAACGATCACAATTTAAATTCTGTATCGGCTGAAAACCATATAAGAAACCTGTCGCTACTACCGAATGGGACACGCTCTCCAAAACGTGCGGAATGTTAGAACTGATTTTACCTAGATATGCTTCCCTCCCAGAATGAACAACGACTTATGAAAAATATTTCTTTCCCCTAGCAATCGTCACATTTCACGACAATCACGCGCACACTTTACGCAGCCACGTATAGGGGGAGAGTGGGAGATTTGTTTTTCCTGACCTACAAACATAAATATCAGTTTTTCGTCCTTCTTCCATGCCCGTACTTCCTGCCATTGCCCTCGTTAATCTTTTGAGCAAAACGTTACAGCACCCCTAACGCAACGAATGACCGCAACGAACACAGTGAGCCGCTTTAATCCCTTTTCGGAAATCAATGGTAACTAGATTCGTCGCGGTGACGGCGGTCAAATGTGCCGGAACATTTTTATTAACCAAATCACGCTCCTTTCCCTCGGTGGTATTGGTGTTAGTCGGAAGCGGACGACCCTCGATTGAAATTATTAGTTCATTCATGCATCCTGGTTCCAACTCAAGTGCTTGGGTTGGGAAATACTTGGCCGAGGTCCAACCGAGGTGCCAACCCTAGCACTGCAGATCAAAAGGGATGTAAATTAGCGTTCATAACTGCAGCTTTTGACCGCGTTGCACATGTTGATTTTCTTGGGGTAGGAAACCGAAAGTACAGTTTTAGCAAGTTGCGCCAGTAATCACGGTAACAAGTGAACAGATGTTCGGTTGGTTTAGCTACTTTCTAACCAATCAATCGAATCGTAAGCCGATCAATACATCTTTACCTGTTCTCGATGGTCATATCCTTTTAGTTTCAAACGCTTGATTGGAGTGATCCGTTAGAAGCAACCGGAAGGCAACATCATTTAGGGATAATTTACAGTGACGCATCCCATGCACAATCGAGTCGGTAGCAACGGTCACGCTACGCCATTCATTCAATGGGTGCCCTTTTTTACGTTAGCCTGTCAGACATCGATTTGCATCTAATGTGCGCCTTCTTCCGTGCTCAGGTGCGAGTCTCGCCGACTAATTCATTGAGAAAACGTTTCCACCTTTACCGATGTAGTCGTCTAGCGTTTAGTGTTTAAGGATTTTTGGTTGTTGTGTTAACTTCGTTCACCTTCCTGCGCTTCCAAAGATGGACCGGTCAGAGATAATCTGCGATTGGGTGGCTAATAATTCTCCACGGAAGCAGTTCGATGATTTCGGTAGGTCCGAATTAGTGTTCCCGTTGGCGAGGACGTCCGAACGCGTTTGGTACGGGACGCGTTGGGCTGGACTGGTAGGATGCATCGCCTGAAGGCTTACAACCCAGTCCTTATTGCTGTTATTAGGGTTGGAGTTTATTGATGGATAGAAGTAGAAGTGACCGGCTGGTCCCGAGCAATGATTGCAGCCGCTGGTGGTTTGTGTGGATGGCTGTGAAAAACCTGCAACCTAAAATCGCGAGAGATGATCCTTCACCGGGCAGGAACAGGTTTCGTCTTTAGCGAAACGAAAAGAAAATTATGATTGCGATACGGCACGAAAGGTTTCGGAAGCGTAGCGCAGGGTTTTACTCTCAATCCGTCTGCAAAGCAGCAAAAAAAAACACACACACACATACTCACACGTGTTTAAAAACATCCTCCAAATCAAAACGGTGGTTCTTCAAGCGCTCCACAAAACGCTCGCAGATACAAGCTCGCGGCAGCAAAAGGCAGTTTCATTCTGCTTGGGAAGCAGCTTTAGAACGATTCATCATCTGAACAAACTTCCCTTTCTACCCTCCACACAGCAAACAACAGACGACCCAGGGATGCACTTTTGTGAGCGAAAGGTAAGCATTTAATAAATCGAATCCAACCAAAGGGTAGCAAACAAAAAATGAGTGAAATATACGGAGCACGCAAATAAAAACCAAAATTAAACCGCACGAAACGTTGAGCCCAGGCGCGATAACGCCGAGAACGCTTCCAAGACCCCCTTCCCTTTTTCTCTCTTGTCAGATAACTGGCAAAGAAAAAACAAACGCCAGATAACATCCAGCCCCTGATCGCCGATGCGCGAAAGTGAAACAACTTTTCTCGTTTCGGACGCTTCAAAGCTGCTGTTACTGTTCCTACTCCTGTTGTTGCGGCCGTACGAAAGATGATCGGTTTTGAGGATCGGCAAGAAACGCGTACTGCTTCCCATCAAACGGGCATCAGCGGTCATTTTGCTTCCTTTTGCCATTTTCCGTTGCTCTCATGCTGGTTCGAGGGATGGAATTGGAGGGGTGGAGAAGGGAAGGATGAAGGAGAACCACCTCGTCACGAAAAAGCCTTCCACCCACCTCACGTGCTCCATCGTTCGCGATCATCAACATCATGAATGATGATTTCCAGCGAAAAATCCTGTGCCGTGCGAAATCCAGTTTTGCAAACGTTTCTTTATTTTGTGCGCTTCCACGAGCACCTCTTCTAAGCGCGGGATAGGACTGTTCATTTTGTTAAAACCGATCATCGGGATTTCAGGATCGCTTCCCTTTTTCGGTAGATTCGCTAGGGAGGGAAGGCAGGCAAAATCACGGCAATTGGCGTCCGGTGTACTCCCTGGGTAGCAAGAGGAAGATGTTGTAAAGCACACCACAATCAGCCGCGGTTCGTGTCCTGCGGGAAGGTTGCGGCCCCGTTTCTAAGGTAACCGTTTGTGCGGCTTGCCGGGTTTCGGTCATACGTTTTTCGTCCAACAAGTTGGGGTAGCAAAACAAAACATAAAAAAAACCACGCGACGTACGAAAAAATCGATTGCTTCATTTACTCTCATTTCGTGCTTTCTTTTTCGGAAATGTTTATTTCTCCATCGTGTTGCGGTGTGGAGGCGCTTAAGTTCTGCATCGAGCCGCCTTTCGCTGACCCACCTGACTTGGTTCATGCGGTTGAAGACGGCGGAAGGCTTTCATTCTTTGCGTTCGTTGTTTTTCGTTTCAAGGATTATGACTCAAACGAAAAGCATGATTAAAACATTCCAGTGAAGAACTTCGATGCGAGCTTTTTGGAAATGGTTTTGTCGTACCTGTTTAAAACGACGAATTAAAAAGCAGCCGATCAATATTTAGATAAAAGTTTTATATTTATTTGTTAATCAGTACCACACGCAAACAAGCACACCCGTGTCTCGCAGCTAAATTATCGTTGAATAGCTTAATTTGGACGTTAAAACCGAATCGATACTAAAATGCGAAATAATTTCTTAAACATGTTTTCTGTACTGGTGACCGGCTGGCGGATTCGCGCTCACGAAATGCTTACTTTCATTGCCACCCTTCCCGTTCCCGGAGTACGTTCGCTTTCGGGTGGCCCACCCAAAATTCCCCCCGCGATTACGTTTTTGTTTCAATACAATTTTGCAAGCGCGCTCGCACGCACCACACGATGAGTGTAAGTGTTTCAGCGTTATGTAGCGATCGGGTGAATTCCCTTCCAATATTCGGTCAGCTCGTCGAATGGAGCTCCTTTCGCTTGTTTTCGATTGGAAAGAAATTCGAAAAGAAACGGAATCACAAAATCGGACCAACCAAGCAAGTGAAGTTAGCGGCTGGACCTGCCTTCGCCACAGTATACTTTATACACTTTGAAACAATTTTACGATTATGATTTTATTATGATCTGTGTGATTTTTATTGCAGCCGCAATAAGTGAACTCGCTGCTTTCTGGCTTCGTGATCCGTTATTTTTGTCCATTTTTTCCTCATGCCTGCCTGTTTACTCATTCTCCGTTCTTTGGTTGAGCGTCTGGAGCGAGAAATGCACATTTAAAAAATGGTTCAGTTGATTCAGTTTCGGATTTCGATTAGGGCGGTTGGTAAGGATTCAACCGGGAACAGGGTAAAGACATTGTCTGGCTTTTGTCAAACTTGCCATGTGTGAATCGTGCGTGTAATTTCGATCTGAATTCGATTTTCGGTGGAAGTTTTTACTACCGCCGGTGTAAAACCCTGTGAGAAACAGGGAACAGCCGATTGGTTGGGATTGTCATCCATTTCTTCCAAGCGAGGTAATTTTTTTTTATCTTTTTATTGATGCACATGCACAAATTGCATTCGTATGCATGCATTGCGTGATATCCTTTGATACAGTGCAGCAGAGAGAAAGACAAGAAACCATCCGTAAACCAAAAAATCGATCGTTTCTCACTT
>JXXB01021678.1:0-11005 GCA_000956275.1 Anopheles koliensis | reverse complement strand
AGCAGCAGCAGCAGCAGCAGCAGCATCCACCTACCGTACCGGCATCGTCGTCGTCACCTCAGCCGGCCGCATCGTCCGGTTCGTTCGTTACACCCAAGGGAAGCCTTTCGGGACGGGCGGCGGCGGCGGCAACGCTACCTAGAAGCATGTCCGGCACGACGGGAAAACGCAAGGAGATCTACAAATACCTCGCACCATGGCCGCTCTACTCGATGAACTGGTCGGTGCGACCGGACAAGCGGTTCCGGCTCGCGCTTGGCAGCTTCGTCGAGGAATACAACAACAAGGTGCAGATCATCAGCCTCGACGAGGACACGAGCGAGTTCAGCGCAAAAAGGTAGGCGTTACGACGAGACGCTCGTTACATCATCATGCCGGTTGCTCTGCTCTGCACGTTTTGCAAGTTTTCTCCCTAACTATTATCGTAAAGTTTGGTAGATTGCTCGCGGAAGCATTTTATTTAGAGTCAAAATAGATTGTTTTTAAATGTGTACACCAACTGAATGTTTGAACCGGTCTTCCCAAACGCCAGCACATTCGACCATCCCTACCCGACGACCAAGATTATGTGGATACCCGACTCGAAGGGCGTCTACCCGGACCTGCTGGCAACGTCGGGCGACTATCTGCGGCTGTGGCGCGCCGGTGAACCGGACACGCGCCTCGAGTGCGTGCTGAACAACAACAAGAACAGCGACTTCTGCGCGCCGCTCACGTCGTTCGATTGGAACGAGGTCGATCTGAACCTGGTCGGCACGTCGTCGATCGATACGACCTGCACGATCTGGGGGCTGGAGACGAGCCAGCCGCTCGGCCGCGTCAACCTCGTGTCCGGCCACGTCAAGACGCAGCTGATCGCGCACGACAAGGAGGTGTACGACATAGCGTTCTCGCGCGCGGGCGGCGGCCGCGACATGTTCGCGTCGGTCGGGGCGGACGGGAGCGTGCGGATGTTCGACCTCCGCCATCTCGAGCACTCGACGATCATCTACGAGGATCCGGCGCACACGCCGCTGCTGCGGCTCGCCTGGAACAAGCAGGACCCGAACTACCTGGCGACGGTGGCGATGGACAGCTGCGAGGTGATCATACTCGATGTGCGCGTCCCGTGCACGCCGGTCGCCCGGCTCAGCAACCATCGGGCGTGTGTGAACGGGATCGCGTGGGCCCCGCACAGCTCCTGCCACATCTGCACCGCCGGCGATGATCATCAGGCGCTGATCTGGGACATCCAGCAGATGCCGCGACCGATCGAGGACCCGATACTGGCGTACACAGCGGCCGAGGGCGAGGTAAACCAGATACAGTGGGGCGCCACGCAACCGGACTGGATCGCGATCTGCTACAAGACGGCTTGCGAAATTTTGCGCGTCTAGGGCGAATGTGAGTAGGGCAACCACTTCACCACTCCAACCACTCCGACCCCATACTCCTTTTATTCACTATTTGCAACCCACTCATGCACACCCATGCATGAGAAAAATTAGTTATATTTACTTTCAGACCATCATACCATGTGAAGGGTGTGATATTGGTTTTTTGGGAATACGTAAATTGTACATTAATTACGTAAATTGTACATTAATTCTAGACGCAAATGCCTCTAGACTGCGCATGGATATCACTTATGTATTTGCACACCCTGGCACTAGTGCCGTTTTTATTTAGCGCAAATTTAATTTTTTCATCTAAATGGTGCATAGAAAGTTGATTGCACTTTCGCGGCAATGAAGTTGGTTCCACTAGCTCAGTTTCGTTGGATGTCTGGATCTTTAATTTTTTTTAATTTTTTTAGATAGCACACTTGGTTTGAGGTTAAGACATGAATTTTCATAATGAATTGTAAATTTTTTTCTTTTTTTTATTTCACCTCAACCTTTCCCCATTATACTCATCAAATCAAATCCCCAGCATTTAACCTCTCTACTCGCTCTATGGCTTTCCAAAATCGATCGATGCGAACATGCCATGTGCGTGTTTCGCTGTAGAGGAACGAGAAAAACAAATGCACGATTATACTCAAAGCAAGAAAAAAACAACACGGACAAAATGGGATTATTATTAGTAACCAGTAACAGTTAGATATATGTATATGATTGCTAAGAATAGTGTAAGTGCGTACGTAACGCGTAGGGCACGGTGTACCGGCTAACGGGCCACACACGCACACACGTACGTGCCGGTTCGTAAGCTGGATTAATAGTTTCATTTTATTTAAGCTCCTAACGTACCGATCGGCTCGCGCCAGGACGGTACGTAAAAGACGTTAAAGAAAAAGCAAACACACCTACACACCCTCCCTCTCATAAGCCGCCTTCATGGAAACCGTAGCCTTAAACGCAAGGCAATGGTATGCTTTCGAGTGCAATATCGCGTGTTTTTTGCCAAGCCGGCCGTCCTGTTGGGGCGCAGTAATAATCCTTTGAGGTCCGAGCACCCTTTAGGCCTTTACTTGGGGGAGCCGGTCTAAATGGGATAATGGTACTGGTCCTGTCGTGTGAAAGACCAGCGCCACTACTATTGCAGTAGCCCGGCATTACATTTCCTTGGCGCAGCTGCATTTGCCACACTGTTAATGCATTTAACGCGCATTCGAGCTGATTAAGCTCTCCGTACTTACCGTTTCGCTGTGCGCGATGCCAAAAAAAATAGAAAGCAGCCGATTCTGCTTCGAACTGTAACAGTAACAGTACGAACTTTTATATTTTGACAGTCGTTTCTAACAAGCACTTTTCCGCTATCTGTGTGACTTGCTAGACTTATTTACACATCCTTTGAAAGGCCTAAAGCATCGAGCTTTTGCCTATAGTGAGGAGAGGATCGGAGTCGCCAGCGAATCGACGAGACCAACAAATGGGCGAAGGGTGTTTGCTTTTTTTTATTTATTCGTTTTTAATTCCAATTTCGAGTATACCACTATATGACGTGAGCATTGTCTTCGGTAGGATGCAAGGTTTTGCGTGCTTTACGTGACAGCAATTAGTTACTCCACCTTTTTGTTTGTTATACGTAATCTTTTCTAGTCTAGCCTGCTGTTGCATAGTTTATCCTGCCTGGGCACTATCATTTTAACATACACCGGCACCTACATCATGCTCATTTATCATCACCACTCATCTTACAGCTAAATTATCATAGCAACTGACACCGGGGGGGAGGGGGAAAGACAACAGGCAACGGTCTGTACGAGCGCCTAAAACATATTCAGAAGTACATAGCAAGCTCTTGAAACGTGGAAATAGACTTCTAACTAGCTCATTAGTATGCATAGCAATAAGTATGAATGTAGCGGAAGCAAGCGGAGATTTCGGAACGTCAGGAATTCGAAACAATGCGTGAAATCGATGCAACTCAACATTGCAATCGAGAAACAAATGATTCAAACGAAACAGCAAACTAATCTGCAAAACCAAACTCATACTCTCTTGCGCAGGCGGGGTTGATTCGGTGCTGCACAGCGCTAATCAACATTTGAAATGAAAAAAACCGCAATAAATCATAACAATTATCTATAGCAAACGCAAGGATAACACACCATTGCACACAGTAAAATGTAAAGGTAAGGCATTAGTTTGCGATTAAAATAAAGGTTTTCTTAAAAGTATAGAAACGATGCGTCTTTTGTATTGCTTGGTATCCGAACGAATTTATTCAGCGATGCATTTCGCCCCTGTTGCTTGGCGCTCTTTTTTTTGTTTTATTTTCAAATCGATAAGAAGCCGGCCGGTTCCGGTGACATTGCGGTTAGGGTCTAGCCTTCGATGGATGCGGTTTTGGCGATAGTGTGGCTACTTCTTGCGCCGCTTTTGAATTCTCACGCTTTTATCGTAGTGCCGGGGGTGAGATTTGCATATACACAATTGCGAACGCGGGTGGAACCAGTGGATGCTGCGCTGCTATCAGTTCTTCCTGCGCCTTAGTCAAACAGATTAACGTATATCATGCCAGACAACGCAGCCATAGTCTACACGACATTGTGGACGCCCGTTTGAGCTATCTGCGCCTTATCTGGGCCGGGCGATAAGTCGGATGGTGGGCCCGTTTGAGTTGGCGTCATGCTGGGAAGTGAGAATTTATGTCCGCAAACGTTGGGTTGCGTAGAGGATGGGTATTTATCCGCCCACACTGGACGTACCTGGGCCTGTGGGATAAAGATGGTGATTGCGCTGCAAGAAAAGGTTCTCGGAAATACTTGGCTTCTTGGATGGGGACGGGGAAGATCTTGCATCGTGTGTTTAGGTTAGGATCCGTGTTATCTAGATGGCGTAATATAGCTATATTCATATGTTCTAAGTGTTCTGTACACTGAACTGCAATTGGGATGATATCTTGTGACACTTGAGATCTTGCAACGGAAAATGATGCTTGAGTAGGTTCCAAAATGGTCTGCTAAGAAGCAACCTCCAGGCTACAGATGTCCAGCGAGTTTTCAACTCTGGCAGAACCTTGTAGTAGCAGGATGAAGTACGTACACCGAAGTACCAGCAGATTTGCCCCGTCCATACGCTGCGCATACATTAACGAAATGGAATAATGGAGATACCATGATTACGTTGCCTGTGTGAGTCGTCACTTGATCCCGATAAAGTATCACTCCCTCGCACAGCACCGCAGCTGTGTCCACCACCGAAAGCGAGCGTGAGAGAATTGAAGAGGGAGAGGGAGAGAAAGTTTCAAGCAAGTGCAAGAGGAGATGCAACCATCGCTTAACTTGCTGGCAAATAAGAGATAACGACCGGATTGCGTCCAATAAAATGGTTTGCTCTGTTGAGCGCCGGCTACAGTTCACCCGAGTCGATCTCGAGTAGCGCATCGTGCTAGTTGCAACACGGTAGGGGCTGATTTTGTGTGTGTGTGTGTTTTTTTTTTGTTTGTTTAATTCTGAACACGGTTTCGAAGCCGTGAAGGCAGTGCTATTAATAATTGTGTTGTGCTCCCTCCAACAAAAAAAGCAGACTCCGTCGGCGTTCAATCAACCATCGAGACGTACGAGAGGCTACCAGTTTTGGACGTACGCAGCTAGCAGCAATCAAACAGTCCGGATACCTGCAACAACGTCCAGCGATGTGTCAAGCCGGCACGGACTGCCACAAGAAGTACCAGGAGTGGGAGGCCAACGAGGAGATTCAGATTTTCCGCGAATATCTGCGCATCCCGACGGTGCACCCGAACGTGAACTACGGTAGCGTCAATTGGCGCAAATGGCGCGGCGCGGTTCAATTGAGCTTAATTCGTTTCGGGCTTCTGTTCTTGCGTTTGCAGATGATTGCGTTGAGTTCCTGAAGCGCCAGGCGGCCGCCCTCGATCTGCCGGTGCGCGTCGTCGAGGTGAACCCGCGCAAACCGATCGTGATCATCAGCTGGGAGGGCACGGATCCGTCGGAGAAGTCGATCATCCTGAACTCGCACATGGACGTGGTGCCGGTGTACGCGGAACGCTGGAGCCACCCGCCGTTCGGGGCGGAGATGGACCATGAGGGGAGGATCTACGCGCGGGGCGCCCAGGACATGAAGTGCGTTGGGATGCAGTTTCTCGGCGCGATCCGGGCGCTGCGGCGGGACGGTGTGCGGTTGAAGCGCACGCTGCACGCGACGTTCGTGCCGGACGAGGAGATTGGCGGCAAGCTCGGCATGATGGAGTGGGTGCATAAGGAATCGTTCCGGGAGCTGAACGCGGGCTTCTCGATCGACGAGGGCATCGCGGGCGAGGGTGAGGTGTACCCGCTGTTTTACGGCGAGCGCAGCGTCTGGCGTAGGTAGCCCGGGCCGGGTGAAGGTGATCGTGCATGGCGTTTCACGCGCGTTTCGCTCGCTTTTGTTTTTTTTTAGACGTTTATTTCAACATCTCCGGCACGCCCGGGCACGGATCGCTGCTGCTGAAGGGTACCGCCGGCCAGAAGGCGCACTACATCATCGACAAGCTGATGCGGTTCCGCGAGAACGAGGTGCAGCGGCTGGAAAACAATCCGGAGTTTACGATCGGCGACGTCACGACGGTGAACATCACGATCATGAAGGGCGGTGTGCAGGAGAACGTGGTCCCGCCGGAGCTGACGGTGTGCTTCGACATTCGGCTCGCGGTTGACGTGAACCATCTCGAGTTCGAGAACCAGCTGCTCGACTGGTGCCGGGAGGCGGGCGGTGGCATCGAGCTCGAGTACGACCAGAAGTGCCCGTACGTGAAGCCGACCAAGCTCGACAGCTCCAACATCTACTGGGTCGCGTTCAAGGACGCGCTGGACGAGCTCGGGCTGAAGGTGAAGCCGCAGATCTTCCCCGGCGGCACGGACAGTCGCTACATTCGCGGTATCGGCATCCCCGCGATCGGCTTCTCACCGATGAACAACACGCCGGTGCTGCTGCACGATCACGACGAGTTCCTCAAGGCCGACACGTTCCTCGAGGGCATCCGTATCTATCGCAAGATTATCGCCAACGTCGGCAACGCTTAGTGCGGACGCTCGCCCGTTACGATCTACTCGCATTTCTACAACAATAAAAAAGCAACCGTTTATTTGTTTATTGTACGACCGCCACAAAGAAACACCTTTATTTGCCTGCATCGAGCAGATCCATGTAGGCACCCGTGATTAACTGATCGTCTTTGATTTGAAACAGGCGCTTCATCTCATCGACCACCGTCTGCCCTTGCTCGATCGTTTGCTCCGGCTTCAGCACCACCTCAAACTCAAGATAGTACCCCAGGGACACAACGTTATCGAGATGGATTCGGACCTGGTCGTGCAGAAACAGTAGCCGCGTCTTGTCCACCCGTCCCCGCACGCCCACTGTTTCGGTCAGCACTTGCTCCAGCAGCTTTGGCTCGTTCACATCGTACTTGCTGTAGAGCGATAGTTTCGGCCCGGCCTCATCCGGCCGATCGTAGCTGATCAGCTCGGCGCGTTCGGTGTCTTGGTCGGTCTGGCGGAAGCAATTGTGGTGTGTGAGAATGTGCTTGAACAGTGCAGCTGGGCATGAGAGCGCTTACCTTTATGTAGCGCAGCTTTAGGCGACCCTTGGTGGCGTCGAAAAACACATCGTGCTGAACGATCACTGTGCCATCCGTGCCGGTCAGCTGTTTCGCGATTGCTACTCGCTGCTCGAACCCTTCCGAATCGCGCAGCGTTGCCTTTAGTTCGATGTTTCGCAGCTTGTTGCCGTCCGCCATCGTGTTCAGCAGGTTCGCAACGTTTTACACGTCCTTCTTTGCAAAAATGTACAGAAATGTTTAAATGTTTAACCGAAACGCCGGTTGCCTTGGAATGTTTTTTTTTATTATCAAAAGCAAATTGACAACTTCAGAACGCGGGGATAGAGCGAACCTGGTGGTTGGTTTTCGAACTAGTACGGTTTTCCGAAATGCGGTTTTTACCATCTGCGAATCTGTAAAACGGATCAGTTCCACTCCACTTCTCGAGTGGTGGAATTATTTTACATTTTTTCGAGCTGTGTTACACATCGCTATCCAAATTCTGTCATAACATAACCTTTGTGTGTTGTTCAAATAAAGCAGAAGTACACCTTCCCGTAACCTGCACGATCCTGGATGGTAGATGGCTGAGCCCACGGCAACAGAAAATGAGCCTGAGTGTAAGAAAATGAAACACTCGTCAAGCGGCGAGCTCGTCCGGTGTAAGTATTTCGTGCAGCGCAAGAAGCGACTCTGCAAGATGACGGTCGGTGCCGGGAAGGAGTACTGTGGCGAGCATGAACCTACCACCGGTAACAAATCGGAAGCACCCGGAGAGGCAACGACCGATCGCATACCGTGCCCACTCGACCCGAAGCATACGGTGTCGGCGGCGAAGCTGGAAAAGCATTTGAAAATCTGTAACGCCCGTCCACCGGCGGAACAGAAGCCGTACATCGTGCCGGGGATAAATTGCACCAGCGACGACGAGGACGATAGCGGCCCGGTGGTGGAGGGTGAGAAGCTATCGGACATTCCGGTGGAACAGCTGCAGTCGCTGATTGCCAAGGTTAATCTCATCTATCAAACGGCGGAACCACTGATCAAGGAACAATCACCGCGGCACGAAATTCTCGCCCAAGAGTTGACGGTCGAGCACTACGGGCCGCAAACGTTGAAGCACCTGATCCAATCCAGCGCGTTACTCGGGCTGCTCGAGCAGTACGCTTTCCTCCAGAACGACACGGCGTTCGTGGAGTTCGGAGCGGGGAAGGGGCAGGTCTCGTACTGGCTCGCCCGGATCGTAGAGACGCAGCTCCAGAACAGCAAAGTGCTGTTGGTGGATCGTGCCTCGCACCGCCACAAGAAGGACAACAAAATCGAGACACGCGACATCGTGCAGCGGGTGCGGGCGGACATTGCCGATTTGGAGCTGGTGCGGGTCGATTTGCTCGGTACGTGCCGGCAGCTGGCCGGGATCGGGAAGCATCTCTGCGGCAGCGCGACCGATCTCGCACTGCGCTGTTTGGTGCGGAGCAGGCGTGCGAACGGGGCCACCCGCGTCAAGGGGTGCCTGTTTGCGCTGTGCTGCCATCATCGGTGCGAGTGGCGCACGTTTGCCGGGAAACAGTTTTTGCGCGAGCACGGACTCGGGCGGGTGGATTTCGAACGCATCCTGCGCATGGTGAGCTGGGCCGTCTGTGGAACCGGTCGGAGCCGGGAGCAAACGGAGGCAGATGACAGCGAAAAACGTGACCGATGCGGCTTGACCCGGCTCGAGCGGGAAGCGATCGGGCGGAGGTGCAAGCGCCTGCTGGACATTGCGCGGGCGAAGTACATGGAGCGGCACGGGTACGAAGCACACTTGAAGTATTACGTACCGTCGGACGTAACGCTAGAGAACGTAGCGCTGGTGTGCGTTGAGCGACCGCCAGACAGCAGCTGAATAAAGCAAGGACACCGTGTTTGTGGTTGTTGTATATATGGTATTGTAAAAAATATATTTTCTTTGTGCTTTTATTGACATCCACCCCCGACGCGAAGCTTCTCGAATCAACCCTTTTGCGGCAACTTTCAATTCACACAATCAGCGACAGACGTGCAACGGCCGACGGGGGTAAGATAAATATTCATGCAAACACGCTGAATCCCTGTTTGTTTAGTAAGCGTATATTAGACTGTTTTGTGAACGTGAAAACTAATTTGTGGTGATGTTTGTGTCTTTTTTGTGTCGCTTGAATCGAAACCAAATGAAAAACAAAAACATGTAAAATAAATCGAATTAGCAATTGCATCGACTTTCACGCTCACACCCGCGGTCGAAAAAGGTGCTTCTTGGTAAATAATCCACAAAGATAACGTATACGCGTTCAACACGCTTCGTCTTGAGCTAGTAAAAAAAAAAAACAAAAAACAAAAACAAAAAAGATGCTATACACTATGGTTAACCGAACAGCCTCGTTCGCTAGTGGTCCCTGTTGCCGTCCTGGGTCACGTCCTGCACCTGCGTGTAGCTGGTGGTGATGTGGGCCAGCATACGGTTCACAACGTCCCGCAGCAGGTGTGGTTTGCAGTGCTCCTCCAGCCACGGTATCACGCCGGACGTCAGCTCGGCGAAGTCGTTCATCGGCAGCTGCTCGAACGTGACGAACATCTCGTCCATGATCGCCTTAAACACCTGGAACTTTATGTCGTCGCTGAGCCGGGCCTCGGTCCGCCCGGGCGACGTCTGCTGGTGCTGCAGCATGTGCTCGTAGTTCTTCTGGATGATGCGCAACGCCATCACCTCCTTCTGCAGCGAGGCCCGCTCCTCCTCCAGCTTCTTCTTGTTCTGCAGCAGGTATCCGATGTAGTCGATCGACTTCTGCAGCACGGACGCCTTGCTCAGCTTGTAGCCGGACGCATCCGTCTGCTGGCAGGTCGGCACGAGCTCCTGCAGCGAATCGTATCCCTTCTTGATCGCATCTCGCCGCTTTTGCTCGGCCTGCGTGTGTGCCTCGCGTCGTCGCTCCTTGTAGCTGAGCGTGCTGCTTTTGTTATCACCGGAGTCTTCTTCGTCCTCTGGAAGGGGAAGCGAACGGACAGTGAAATGGCAAGTACGGACTCGCCCGGTGGTCACCACTCACCGGAATTGTGTGCCGACGATGTCGGTGTGTGGATACTGCCGGCGCTCGAACACCGGGAGTACATGCTGCGGTCCTTCTCCGGCGGGCTCGACGGTTCCATCTTCATATCCATTTCGTACTTAATACCTGGCAAAAAAGGTGAGATGGAAAAGAGGTATGATTTACCAGACTGATATAGGCGAAATGGGTAGAAAATACGAAACCTTACCGTCGTTCATTTGGCGTCCTGCGTTTCCTGGTTCCGGTGACGTTTCAGCTTTTCGTTCGCTGGCTCCTGCACGCACGTAATCAGTCGGAAGACAGGTAGCGGTGAGCCACAAATGATCTCACCGATTTGATGATGACTGCTCACACGAGAGGGGTAAACCGCGCACAAACAATATACGTCTCCGACGAGCTGATAACAGCACCCGCGAGTGTTTGTGTGTGGCACGATCCAGTGGTGCTGATAAATGTACTCACATGCTGTCGATTGTACTCTGAAGCTTGACCAGTTCCTTAAGCTTCCCCTTAAACTGCTCGTTTCATGACACAACTTTTTATCCACCCAACACTAGCACCACTTGCGGTGCATGCGCTGGCACGAAAACACACAACAGCTGATAAAAAAATTGAATGTAAATATTTGTTCCGCACGAGACAGACGATTATATCGTCATATGCTAATTTAGAACCGTGAAGCAATGTTGAAGATAAACAAGTGTGCAAATATCTTTGTTTTGACACAGGGCCGTTTTCGCCCGGAAGATACGTGCTTTAAAAACCTTGCTGGATGGTTTCGCCATATTTCGTATGAACCTTGAGCGGTAGTGCTGGTCAAGAAAAACGATTTCATAGGTTTTTGCGTCCTTTGTCTAGATCAGCGAATGGGTGTAAGAATTGGTGGGAAAGATCGATCATTAAAAAAACCCTTTTGACTTTGGAAAGAGAAAAATGCTGCAGACAATAAATGCTGTTTATTTTGCTCCGTT
>JXXB01021673.1:0-13379 GCA_000956275.1 Anopheles koliensis | reverse complement strand
CGAAAAACACTCCAAAAATAAAAGAAGGAACGTTGATTAATATGTGTGTTGAAGGCTGTGGCTGAGTTACATTCAATACAAGATACTGTGGAGCGCGGTTATCAGTTGCTCCTGGCGATCATGTGTATCCTAATGTTTTTTTGCTGCACATTCAGAGTTTCATAAATTCAATTTATATCATAAAATATTACATTTAAATGGAACATTTTTTCTTATGCACTTCATTTACGTTTGAATCGTTGATTGGAATATAATTTTGAGCCCAGTTCAGACGCTTTTGTTTGATTTGTTTTTGCATGCTGTGTGTATGTGTGTGTATTTTCATCTTCCGATCCGTTCTGACGTTCGGTCAGTATAAACTATATCTCCATTTAATGTCTAAAGATAAAAAAGAGTGGATATATTACGTTTCCCTTCATTACGCTCATAGGCCAACGATTTAGAGTCGCTCGTAAGGCATCTGCGATACAACTTCTGAAATAGGGGAAAAAGGGAAATTTAACTCAGGAAGGTAGAAAATAAGGTGTCGCTGTGTTCACATGATATTCTCGCTGCTGTTATAACTCCAAAAACACGACAGTCTTGCTCACTCTCAAACTCACGCGTGCCTGGTGCATATTCAAGCCGCAATGATGATCGGTGTGATCGACGACGATATAGATGATAGTGAGCGCGTAATTTTTATTTGCGATGCGTGCACCAACTTAAGAAGGTTCTTGCGTCGGTTCTGCTCAGTTAATACAATTGATTTAACAAAAACTATTCTTGAATAAAGCCATGTTGTAATACAAATGGATACTTTTAGGCGCAAAGTTTCCGTACCATCCCAAATATACACATTTTGCACGACAAACGCCTAATAAAAGAATTTATAACAATTCATTTGAACTATGCTTATAGAAACTTGCCAACGGTGGATTAATGGTTTCCGTTAATCAAACCTCTCAAGAAGTTTCAACACACACTCGCGGATCAATTTGCGAGAAGGATGCACAAAAAGGTAAACAATAAAACACTTGCAAATTTCGTGCCCGTGGAAGACGGTAGACGTTTAGATAGGATTTCCCGCGTATGGCACACCGTGCTGGCCGTTTGGTAGTACGTGCAGTTCTTCCTCGCGCAGTTGGTAATAATTTTTCAGGTACTGTGCGGCTTGAAATTGCTTCGGGTCGCCGCGCTTCCGGTCGGAGATCGGAGATGGGCAGTCTGCAAGTGATTCATGATCATTTATTCTCCCCTGATCGTTTCACGTATTCATACGATAGTTGGCAGGGGAATAGCAAATGGGACTGTACACTAAATAGGACGTCATATACTAATTGTTTAGCTCGTAAAACTAGTTTTCAATTGGCAGCAATATGAATGTGGACAGTGCTCTTGTGGAGTGTGTTCTTTATCGCAAAATAAAAACAAACTTAAAGCATTTGGAAAATATAATGCCGTAAGCAACAATAGTTTCATGCATGTAGGCCAATTTTTATATAATTACGAATATAGATACGACATCGACTAGCATCGAAAAGGCATTACAAATATACTGAAAAAGCGCTTGAAGTTGGGTAGCAAATGCGCATGACAAATTGAATAGTAAAAAAAATAAAAATAAAAATGAATTGAGGATAGTAAGTAGACAATTAACAATCCAAATAAAAAAACAGCATTACAACAATAGTGCATTCACAATCAGCGAGCATATAACATGGAACAACAAGGATCATAAAACGTAATCATATGAGCACCATACCTGAGCTATACTGTGTGTACTGTTGATACTGCGGGTGGAAGTTGTGTATCGCGTCCGTCATAATATCTTTCGGGTTCATCGTTTCCTGTTGGATGAATAATGTGGTGTGTAAGTTATAGTCGAAACTTTTCACCAGTAAGTAACTCGCTGCTCACCTTTAAACTGCTTGAAATCGATTGCATCGTGACGGATCGACCATGTGCATCGGTCATGCAGCTTTGGGCGTACACCTGTAGGTATGGGGTAAAAACGCGGTAACATCAGTTTGCCATTCCGAATATGAAACAATCCACAGCATGGTTTCTCGAATCGCACTTACCTGGTACGGGAAAGCATACCGCAGCGCAATAGCGGCAAACAACATTTCGATGCAGATGAAAAAGTTTTGATAACCGGCCGACACCGTACCGGCGGACGTGGTAGAGCCTCCAGCGTCGACGATCGGTGAAATGACCTCCGCCTTTTCCAGTATGGCCAACCCCACACCTAGCAAGTTGCAAACAATATAGGATTAGATCTCGTGCGTCCAAATGCAATGGTTACATCACTGTTCGGTCTCATTCTAACCACACATTTTAGGGCTTACCTTGCCAGAACGACAGGAAGATGACGGATTTCACGGTACAGAACTTCAGCACGGGATCGAAGGGCGTAAGGAGGTCGCGAGTGGCGAAGTAGAACAGATACAGCCCATACAGTGCCAGCGAAACCGAGATGTTATAAATGACGGTGATGTAAATGTAACCTCCATCAGCACTGTAAGTAGGAGCCGGGGGAAGAAAAACAGAAACACCATGAAAATTCTACCAAACGCATTGCTCAACAGCAAACGAACGACGTTGTTATTTATAGCAGCGGAAATCAACCAACTTCCTCTTTTCCCGGAGCGTCATTCAATAATAACTGTTTAACACGGTTCCAAGATCGAAAGCAATCGTTTTTAGTTAAAAAAAGGTGTGATTTGTTAAATTGTAAAAGAAAAACAAAATAGAAACGTCTAATGTATCCATCTATAAATTGAAATCATTTCTATCTGGAACATCTTTTTGCATGCCTTAAGACAACTAGCAACATAAACTTAACACACGTAACGACCTTACTGAAACCCGGTGTCCTGTTTATGACCTACTTGGAGAATTACTTACAACGATGACCATACAAATGTTCTAATGGTATGTGTATTTGTTTGCGTGCATTCCTCTTTGCTGTATTCTAACGTTTCGTAACTGCAAATCTTTTTACGTAACAATGTTCGTCTAACAATTCAGAATATTTCACATATTAAACCTACCACTCACTCACTCACTAGCAAGTTCTTTTAGAGGCAAAAGACCCTTAAGATCAAAGCCTCTCTAAAACATATACAACAAAAAAAAAAAGTTCTAGATTTTTTTACAGCTTATGTACGTAGAAATCTGAAGTTCATTTCACACTAAAAACGTGCTTTTAGATTATCATACATATAATGTTTTCCGAACATTTAACCTGTTTATTACGCTGTAGTTTACACAACATGTATATTCATGTTTCCTAATTTTTATATGATATAATTATCTAGTAATTGATCAGAGAAGTCATAACTCAATATATAGGCACCAGTGGACGATCGGAAGGCGGTCGCCTACCGGTTTATGATGCCCTCAATGAAAAAAAATATAATTAACACCCAAAATAACCGATTAATGTCAGAAATTGTTACACGCACCTCCAATCACCGTCGTGGTAATGGTTGAACGCCTGCAGAAAGATGATGATGAACGCCATCAGCGGTTTGACCAGACAGAACTGTAGCGTTGCCTGCTTGCAGAATCGCAGGAACCCAATCGTGTACGTTTTGCCCGCGAGGCAACACGTTCCGTACAGGCAGGACGATTTTATCGGTTTGCCCCGGATCTCCGACATGATGTTGCCTTCACCGCCCAGGTACTCGTAGCACAAGGAGAGGAAATTGTATATGACAAACGCTGCAAAGGTACGATAGAAAACATCACAATGCGGCCATTACGGGATATTGGAATAATTCCTGAACCACAACATTACCTTCGTAGCAGTCGCGCACGGTAAAGAAGTACACGTAAACACTTTCCGAGTTGAAGAACAGTAAGCTGACCCAGGAGTAGGTGGCGTAGATCGGCACGATGAACAGTATTCGTACAATCCATCGCTGTTCTTGTGGGTTCGTATACCATCGAAGGTGTTGGTAGATCTGTGAATGGAAAGAAGGAAACAAAAACCGTTTACAAATTAAAATTGAAATTCAAGTCAAACTGTACAAGGAAATGTTGCACATATAAGTCATCCCATGTACCGAACATTCAACACCGGGTCAAACTTAATATAGACATCGGTTTATGGTCACTTTAAGTGACTTTCTTGCTACGAGAAGTGCTTCCGCTAGTAAATCGACCCCCGTGTTTCTAGTGACCGGTATTTTCCTCTTCTGTTCGTGGAACCCTGCTCTTAAATTCCCAACCCCGAAACGTACAGAAGAACGCCTGAAGAAAACCATAAGAGAACGAAACAAAAAAAAGGTGCCATATTCAGCTGGACGCAATTGGAATCTGCTGCACTACGGCGCAGTATTAAATATTCATCGCAAAGGAAAGTGAAACATGATTCGGCACGAGCAACTTACGTACGACCCCGTAGCGTCATAGCGTCATAGGCGTTTTCCACGGGAAAACGGCACGATTGTTCGGACGCGAACGCACAAACATTTGCCACCCCGGCTAGTGACAAAAGAGACGCGATGGGCAAAACTGGATGACGAATGTACCGATGGAGACATTGTTGCGTCGAAAAGGGCGTGCTGCTAGTGTGTTTATTTTAGTTAAAGAGCGTGCACCAACCGAAGAAAGCTCAAACCGTTGTTCCATTCGGGTTGCGTACCCGGAAGCTGAGAGCTTAGTTTATCTTAGTTTTGGTTTTATAGCTCTGCTAGGTGGTAAGGCCTCTCTTTCTGAAAATGATGACACCCGAAAATAGTAACACAGGCGCGCCCGGTCGAGAAGGTAGAGCCGCATCCGATGCGAGATAATGGAATAATTTTTGCTCCGCTTCGAGAGTCAAAGCGTTTTATATTGCTTTAAAATAGCGCATTAGATGGTGGGCGTCATTTTTTGTTTGTCTTTTTCGCCGTAGCCGGGCTTGGAGGAAAAATTGCAACCTGTCGACCGAGTGTGAACCCCTCCTCACCGGGGAAGCAGCTACCGTTCGTTACATCTGCTGGGTGGCTTGTGGATTCGCGTTCGTTATACGGTCAGGAAAGCCGGATAATGTTTTCGTCCTCCTCTCGTCGTCATCGTCGTCGTCGCTCATTGCACATTCTCGGAAGGCGAAATCGCACATCAACGACATCATCAGGACGTTATCCAATGGCATCTCCGCCTCAGCGACGGACGGTGTGGGGTCATTTGATGTTATTCAGTCTTCATTTTCTTCAGGTCCCACCAGATGGATTATGATAAAACTGATGGGTCTTGCGATTTGGAAGCTCACTGAAGCTTCCATGGCTTGCTTGTCGCTGTAACTAAATGAGTGGAAACCTATCCCACGGTCGGCTGCGGGTTGGTGGTGAGATTGAGGCTAAAATATATTTTTTTTGGCTTTCGGCTCCACCAGACTGAAGGCGCGTGGAAGCGCCATTTGTTTTGTCACGTTGTGTTATCGCATCACAAAAAGAGCCACGGCTAGACGATGGTCCTTTGTGATAAACTTAAGACTCGCAACGATTTGTAAACGATTGCTTTAGTGCAATCTGAATGTTAACTACATTTCTAACAACAAAACAACCTCCCTTTTTTCCTATTTCCCCAAAACCAACATGCGTGCAGTCAACGAAAACCATCAATCGATGTGCGGATCGTGTCGAGAGAGAAACATATTGACCACAACACAGCACTTGCTGACCAGAACTTTACCCGTCATCACACCGAAACGGGGAACAGACACACACACATGTTTCATATAGTTTTCGGGATGATGTTTGGTCATGTGTACATTCCACCACAAAACTCGATCACCCGCAACAACGTGAAACCGGCGAACGATGAAATATGGTTGTGTGTTGATGTTTATTCCGCAAAGTAAAGCAACGCAAAAACAAAAACAAAAACAAAAACATAAATAAACCGATTGGAAAATGCACTTCTGACGGGTCTGGCCATGGCAGTTCCAGTGGCAGATGTGAGGCAACGCGCAGTTTGCTTCATCGAAACGATTGGTAGGCTGAGACGATGGTGAAAGATGAAAGATTCGAGATGAAGTAATCTTCCGATTCATGGACGAAGTTTCGTATGTTTATTCCATTTCAGGTCGGAATCGTGTATGATTCAACAAAAAATTCTAAAAATGCATACATCTTGATTGGTTTAGCCATAAACCAGTGGGAACCATCCGCAAGAGGAGATGGTGCGATAAAAAGAAAAATAGGAAAATTTGACTGAATATTTTATCGCTGAATAAATTGCCTGCATTACACATTTTGATAATAGCAGCATTTATCAGACACGTTCTGTGGGGGGCGCCGCGGGTCGGGTGCGGGTGTTCGTGTACTGTTTTATTTCTTGCATCTAATCTGTTATTCTCGTGGTAGAGCAAAATTATCCATCCATTTACGGGCTGCATGTACACGGTTTTTAAAGCACGCTTGCGATGCACGCGATCGCTTCCCATTCATCGTGTCTGGGGAACGTGTGTGTATGCACGAGGCCATTTTACTTTCGATCGAGTGGTGTTGTTTCGGGAGCGTTTCAAAATATACTGATTTTTTTTTTTATATTGCAGAAACCGATGCAAAAACTGCCGCAAGTGGGTATGGAAAAGTATTAACGGCACGTACGGTGCTTAATCCTCGAGCAAAGGACTAAACACGATCTGCGCAACGAAGGAGCAGCAGCAATTTACAGGAAGCATTTTCATGTACCAGCCAACAGCACTCTAGTTAACCCTTATTGGTTCCTTTCTTACAAATTTCAGGTATTTTTATACACATAGTTAATTGTAAGTTTGTAAAAACAACAGACCCGACCAAACGATTTCATTTTTCTTGATCGGTCGGATTCACGTTTTACTGTTACTGTTTGAATCTCTAACTTCCCCTCCAAGGGTTAAATCAAGAGCGACACTGCCATGGCATCGCTTCCGGCAACGAGGATAAAACCTCCCCAGACCAAACAACGGCTCGCGCCGGATTCTTTTTGCCTGATAAACAACCATTTCACTCACCGGCCACACACGTGAAACGACTTTCCACAAACCTTCGATATTTTAACGTACAACTTAAATAAATCTTACGGGTTCAACGCTACACGACCGTATCATTTACCTCCGTTTCCCTTCGTTTTAAAACGCTGAACACGCCATATACTGGGAAATGTAGGTTTTGTATTTCGGTTCTCCTTTTTAAAGCGCAGTAAAATATTATGTTTCCCTTTTGGGATCAAATAACAATTGAAACCCATGAGAGCTGCGACCGTTGGAAAACATGGAATTGTTTTCGGGTTTTTGTTCCCAGAAAAAAGATTTCTTGCTGTCAAATAGTTATGTAATAGTTCTGTAAGCTGTAAACTGTATTGAAATATTCAATAAGTCGAGGAAAATTTGCATATAAATCTATTCCTGGTATCCACAAAAAAATACGGCTGTTTTTGTATAGAACTGAATGCATTCAAGCAGTGGATGTGTCTCTTGGTTTCAGAGAAAATATCCTGTCTGTCCTGTAACTATCGGGAAGATTACATGTTTGCGTGCAGAAAAATAAATTAAAAAATTTAAAAAGTAAATGTGCATTCCTTACGAAAAAAAATTCCTTCCACGAAATGGAAAATCGACTAAAACATCCCCCATTACACGTACAAATGAATGTGTCCTTGAAAGACTCAACACGAAGAAATAAATTACACCGGAACTAAGACTTGGCTAGACTATGCGAAACGGTGTTCAACGGTGACCTGGAAACGAAAATGCACGCGAAGCAATCATCGGCAACATGTAATTAGGACATAGGAGAGCGCAAGCTGTTCAACGATTAGGTATTCAACGAAAAAAAAATCATTTCGTTATTTAGTTCAAATCTTAGACGAATATTTCCATGTAATTCCAGTGTGCTATAAATACGAAAAAATTTTGCAGATAAAAAATTGTAGACATGTCAGAACTGTAGTACAAACCAATAAGATAATTGTGCCGCAAACCGATTTCAAAAAGTGCATTCTATCGAAAAAAAAACGAGATGATACCGCTCCTGATAAGACAAACATTAAATATTTGCTTGATAAAAAACGAGCTTTTTATCAGTACTGTAAATTGCGTGAATTCGAGACACCTAAAAACATCTTCCTATTTCATTAACTGTCATGGTGTCTCTTATTACGCATACAAAAAAAGCACATAGGTAAACATTTTGCCGGCCCAGCGATAGCGATGCTTGCACCAAATTGTTTTTGGACTCTTAGATATATTTAATATACAACTTATCTGAGACAGATGTAGAAAGTATTCATAAAACTGAAACTAAACATTTATTGCATAATCAAAAACATTTATTATAATAATCAAAACATTTGTAAAAGAGCATAAACGCAACGTAGGAGAAATCATCATAATCCTTCAGCTGATGTAGATGTTTCTAATGAAAAAGGACGTCCAAAAAGGATAAGGTCGTTGATAGCAAGCAATAATTCCTTTTTTTTATTGACACCTACGCATAATTTTCAACAACAAAATTCTCAGCCAATTATGAATTCACGTGCCCATAATCTCATACCCCACAGTCACGTTCGATGTGCTCGTAACGTACCAACTTTTTTTCTGGAGCTTTTTTTTCATTGAGCGTACTCCTTTTAACTAGATTTGTATATATTACCGCGACAACCTCAAAAAGCCGACGGTAACAGCAGACCGGAGGAAGGCCATAAATAACGGACCGCCAGCGGCCGCGACGGTCGTCGTTTGGCTGCAGTGAATCGACCTCTCCGACGACGTCATTGACAGCTATCGATTTCTACAGCTTTTGACACCATATTTTTAACACCACGAAGCTTCATCAGCGAAGCTTCTCCAGCCCGGTTTTGCAGGCGAGTGTCGCCGCAATGACACATGTCGAACTATTTTTCCAACCAGTTATGACTGAGCGGCTAATGAAGCCATAGCACTCGGGAGCCTCGCCCGGTTGATTCCACACGGTACGGCAGAATGATTGCCCGCGATTCAAGGCCGGGAAAGAAGAAACACAAGCAGTTTAAATGCGACGGAGGTATCCAGGTCTTTGCGTGCAATTGTTTGCCATGTTTGAACGAAAAGGTATTTAAATTGAGTTTACTATTTAAGAGAGCAATTTGATCAAATTTACCTTCTTACGACTGATAATATGAAAATAGAGAATGTTAAAAAAACAGCGATATATTACATAATTATCGCATTGCTTTAATATCAGCGAAAGCTGCATACGAAATGCACGGGGCGTGAAAATGAAAGATGCCTTGTCCATCCATAAACAACACGCATCATGCGGAAAATGCCACCACCCCTACACCACCCCCTTGATGATTGTCGGGGTGTCGCCAATTACACACATAATCCACCGGGGACAGCACTGAATCTGAACCCGCGCACGGCATCAAAGTGAAAGGATTCGCGACTTTCGGTTACTTCATACCGGGCGTCGCAAGGCGAGGTGCCGATTACGTGAGAAAATTAGTCAACTGTCCGATAGAAAGTAACAAAAACAGAAATATACAAGCTAGGAAAAAGCATTACATTAAGCTTCGGCTCGTTTCGTTTCGGGAGGAAAACTGGCTGATTAAGCAACACGCGCAGAAGCTTTCTATGCATGCAAAACACGCTCCCTCCCGGGCTCGCAGGGCTCGTTTGTAGCAACATTTGGGACCACCACTTCCTTGTGGTGATATTTTCCACGAGTTCCACTTCGATGCATGGCTTTCGCCATTGCACTGTGAGCGTTGTAATGCATCATTGGTAGCTCTTTAATTGTGGGTTTCGGTAGCTTCCATGGCAGGAAGCCGCCCAAGGAACGACTTTAAGCGAAACACCCCCACTCCAAGTCCCGACACCACACGATCGATTAATCGCGTGTGCTCCAAGGGAAACCTTCGTTTGCCTTCGCGAAAACACCCCAAACGAACGGTAGTACCGGGCGGATGGACAACGGTGCCTGTTAGTTGAAAAAGTTCCTCCCCCGAGCCTGCGTAACACACACACGGAGTATTAATGACGCGCGTGTCTTTGCAAGCCCATCCATCCAACACCCCTAACGGGAGCCACCGCGTAATAAACCCATAATTCATTCATAATTCAATACTGCCCACCATTGTAACGTTTGCAGGAAAGGAGTAGTAGTTCCACTAATTACTGTCATAAGACACCTCTTATGACGCAAGCTGCTACTATACGATTCACTAACAATTAACGATCGTTTGATTGGTGTACGGCGGATAAAAACTCAAAAAAATACGTGAGATTTTTAGGCAGATCACTGGAACAATCTACTGGTACGGTAGAATTACGGACCCTAGTCTAAATTTTGGAGTGAAAATTTTGGACATTGCTAGCAAGTTCCATGAAAAAAAATCCAGATAGAATGTTAAATGAATAAATTAAAAAGAGGCGTAATTTATTTCACAATAATATTACATCTTTTCATTCCACATTTGTATGAGTATGTCGCACATCCAAAGAAAACACCTATCGTGTATCGTGTAAGAGATAAAAGCATGACATTTTTCTCGAGTATTAGCAGCTACTAGCAGAGCTTTTAATTATATATGCATACTAGATACTTTTTTGCTTCAAAAAGTACCGAATAATACACAAAGAAAGCCTATTTGTTCGGTAGAATTTTCCATCATTATGCAATTTTTTGCATTATTTTATGGTGGAATTGAGAACATTTTGATGCAATTAGCAAAAAAGAACACACAGCACCAGCTACATTAAACAAATCATTTTATATGACAATTGGAATTTACATTGAACATGAAAGAAAAAGAGTATGTGCATACGTTCCAAGTGTATGTGTTAAATTAAAATATAGAAACATCAATTTCCCTTTCAATAATTATTACAGCCCATCTTTCATTACTACAAACACGAAAACATTCAATCGATAGTATCGATTGCGAAGCGCCACTTCTGCTGCAGCTTTTGCCATTTTCCGGGCGAAAGTGACACGCCAAAAAAGAAGCACCGGAAGGGTAAACTGATGCGCGACGATTCGGCAACGGCAACACACCTCAATTTACCGTGACAGTGAGTGATTCTAACGAGTTGCGACTGCACATAGGCCAGCGTAGGAATCCGTCGGCGGGCGCGTCAAGCGGCGTATGACTAACCGTGATAGATAAGAGCCGAATAAGTTTGAAAACCGTCGTTTGGATAGGCTTTGCAATGGCACAAATTAAACAAAAGACAGGCACTGCATTTTTTGCCTCTACGTGAAAGATGAGCCAAACGTCTTGCCGAGCCCGTGCGGACAAGGATCCCGCAAAAATATACTATGACAATTTCTACAATTTTTTTTTTTGCTCAATATTAGGGTTGGGTTTTACCCAGAGATCGTCGCATCGTTTCGTGTCAATGAAGAATTTGTATGTTCACGAAACGATTGCCGCACATAGGCATAAACTTCAACGAACGCATAAAATAAAACCACTGGAGGGGTCACATGGGCCTCCGCACCGTTCTACTCCATCGTGCACCATCGGAGAGGACGACCAGGAGGAAAGAGGCCACACCAAAGGCGTCCAAAAGTTTTTTCTCCGCACGGTAAAAAAAAACTGCTGTTTTAGTTTCATTTTCTTCCGCACAAGAAAACTCACATCGTCAACATCATCATTTCGGTTGTCAACGAACGATCGTGCTCCTGCTGCGGATAAAATGGCAAATGGCAACAAAAAAAAAATAAAAAAACAAACAACTCCGCAGACATACAAATGGAGGGTCTCCTGTGGTGGAGCAAATTCTAATTTAACCTTAACTCCCTAAACAAAACTCATGCGGCACAGAGAAATACCTCAAAAACAGCTTGGGAACGTGGTGGTTGTGGCGTGATGAGCCGAGCGTTTGTCTCTTGATACAAATTATATCGCAATTTATCGCATCGCTAGTTACAAAACATTAAAACGCATGATCCAATCGCCCGCATACACATGTGGGCGTGTTTTTTATGGAACATCTAGTACGAAATGCCAATAGCATGGCCAGCTAGAGTACATCAAGTAAAGATATTGTACAGATTCGTTCCATTTTTGTAAGGAGTGTAGAATATTTATGGTAACTTCGCTAATTGCTAGAAATCGTACAATAAAAATTCAAATCTTGATCGTTTTGAATTCAACGATATGGACGATGTTACCAGCTTGCCAACACATAGCCATTAGATTTGATGTCCATTGTAAAATTAATATCTTTTCATGTTTAGTACATTTTACATACTTCCATCTATCTTTTCAAATAATGCTGAGAACATTTCCTCACAAACCATACATTACTCAACACAAATACTTCATGTTTTCGCCTGTTTTGCTGTCTAAATTATTCACAAAAGAAAACACAACATTTCATTAAGAATGAAACGGCTGCTGTCCAACGCAATAAGGCACACAAACGATGAGCCTAGTACAATAGGGGGAAAAAAACAGATTCAACTCGGTGCGTGTTTCCAGTCTCAGCAGTCCAGGGTGCCCGTTAAAGCGTGTAATGATGAACATAATTATAATCACCTTCCGCTCACTACCACACACGCACGCTCCACCCTCACAGCAGGATGAGAAAGCGTCTCACCAGGTGGAAACAACGAAATAAGGTAGAAAACAGCAATGTAATCGCTAGATGATATCGCGTTCGCTCTTGATACGCTTGTGCTACCGTGCTACGGGCTGAACGGTTTAGCATGTAGAACATTACGCGCTACCATTTAACCCTAACATCGTTGACAGCGTATAACGATTGGGCATGATGAATCACGTTGCGAGTTTTATTTGTCTACTAGCCAGTCCACTTGTACTTCTACAACCAGGATATCGTTTCGGGAAGGCGCTGATTAGTAATGAAATTATTTGCCGCCATGTTTAGCGCGTCCAACTTTATGCCGGGGTGTAACATCGCTGTGAAACGAGTATGAAACGAGCCCAGTGCCACACTAACAAACAGTCGTTTAATTATGTGGCCTAGATTCTGTTCATTAAACACTTTCGCTTGACAGCGAATGGGAACGATGGAGATTTTCTTCACTGCAGACCTAATTTCAATCTAGCACTGATTTTTTTGTGGAACGAATAAAATTCATCGTCTGCTGTGTAAATAGTTGCTATATTTCTGTAATTATGTTTACTTCCATGATTAATATCAGCTGCAAGTACCTGCGCATCAAAAGAAACGGAATTCATCAACTTTTTAACGGGTTTGACCACGTTTTAGTGTAGAATTTTGGGAATATTGCTTTGAATTTTATGGAAAATTAAATAATTTAAACATTCTCTATAACCCGTTTATAAATTCTGCTTACTTCATTGTTTTTGTCGCCTTAAGAGGTGTGTTAGTTAACTAAAATTAAAACAAAAACTTACAAATAATCTTTATTTATCAAGAAAACTGTGGCTTTGAAGGCTACAAAATA
>JXXB01021668.1:0-20158 GCA_000956275.1 Anopheles koliensis | reverse complement strand
TCATATTTTTTTAGATTTCGAGGTCAAGGATTAGCTAAGGAGTTGATGAGAAAAAGCGAGGAAGTAGCACGTTCCCATGGATTCCGGGTAGGTAGAGATCCATGCTGATCTACATAAGCATCACCGCATCGTCTGGGAATGTAACCGACCATGTTTTCGCAGATAATGAAAACGGATGCAACTGGTATGTTTTCGCAACGGGTGGCGGCCTCGCTTGGGTTTGTCACGCGCCACGAAGTGAAGTACGACGACTATCTCGACCAGGATGGGCAACCCGTGTTCCATGTGGGCGCTCCGCACGATCGTTTAAAAATTATGTTTAAAGCACTGCAATAGGTGAAGAACATAAAATTGACGAAAAAACGATCTTAAACCACAAACTACAGCATCTGCTCAAATGACATCAACCCAAAGAACCAAGAAGGGGAAACAATCTTTACACCACGCAAAATAACGTTGTTACTATTGTGCTGTTATAATGCTGTTATTATTGCATCAGTGTCGTATAAAAAAATCAAATTCCACCAATGGAAGCATGCAGTGTGCCGTAGGCGCATTAAGCATATACTCTATAGCAACATCCCTTAGACACAACCGTACAAGACGAAAATAATGCCAAATCCATTCTCCAAAAGTAATATAATTAACTGTGGTGTTATTCCGGAGATAACCCCGCATATACGGGTGTGATTCAAGGTTACGCAAAAGCAAAAATAGATTACGTGTATCAAATACGAAACCATCCAATATGATAGAATGTCGGTATACTCTCCAAGCAAACACTGACAGTGATGTTATCGTTAACTGTACCCTTGCCCACACCTCTTCCCCAAAAAACCCTGTCATGTACGTTTCACCACGTTTTGCTTGATTTTAATAATTTCTAATTGTGCTTGTGTACTTTGCATGGCCATTGCCAAACACTAACGAAGGTATTTTTTAATTTTAACTGAGTATGCTTTGCTATCATTACAAAAGACTATTGCTTTGAATGCGACAATAATGAAGTTAGTACAAAGAAAATGATAAATATTTTTTTACCTAACATTGTTTTACACTCTACTCAAATGCATATGTTCTTGAGATCCACAGGTAATTAAGAATACACGTAATGTTTTTTTATAAATATATGTATGACATAGTATACCGCAATGTGAAGAATAAAAATAAATGAATGGACCGGATAATTGGCTCCAGTAAACGCCAGCTTAAGGTCATCATACATTTTCCTTTCGATCGAACATTCTTAACGCCTTCCTTACTTCTCGCTTACCCCGCTAAACTATTCGGGAAAGATTTTATTCATGGGCACCTTGAGAAAGATTTGATTGGAAATCTTCTTGAAAATGTATCCGAACGTATCCTCGTATGAACTGCGCAGCTCCCGAAACACAACCTCCCAGTTATCGTTCAGCACCTGGTTCATAGTTTTCCCTAAAATTGAAACGGTGTTCACGTTAGGTCAGGTTAAATAGCTGCCCGTCTCAAGCCCCATAGTTTGTTCGACAGGTTCGTTTTTCGGTGAAATAATGTATTGACAAAATACGTTTTAAAAAAGGAAATCAACAGGAAAGGTTTACCAACAGGCTCTAGAGATCTTAAACATTCATAATTTTCTTACCCAGCCGCTCATCTCCGTTGAAAAGATTTCCGAAGTGGAACGTTACCAGCTTCGGTTCGAAGTGCACCAAATACTTGCGAATGTGCATGTACTGTTCGCCATTTCGTTCCACAAGCTCTCCGATCAGCTCATGGTGTGTCTTCAGCCGATGAAGCGTAATGTTTGCCAAACCTTTGCCAGTAATCGGTAGCACCAACACGCGGCCGTCCATAGTGTAGTTGCCGACGAATTGCACCTGCGGTGTTATGGCCTCTGCTTTGATGATTAGCTTTTTGAGATCCGTTCTGCGCGTGAGTGTGGCGCAAAAAATAAGTACAAATTTAAAATAATTTCAATGTGGGATTAGTAAAGCAGAATGGAATTGAAAAGCTTACCGATACTTAACGATGTTGGATTCGGTGAGATGACTGAGGCGTACGCCAGTGAAATGTTGCTTCAATTTAATCGGCGACGAAGGATCACCCTGCTCAATCGAGAGTGAGTCCACGGCGAGGGGATCCAGCGGCAGGATACCAAACTCTGGCAAACCATCTTTTAGCAACAGGATCGCTCCGTTCACCGCGCTCCGCAGACACTGATCAAACTGGGGATCGCTTCGATGGCATTTCTCAAAACTGCTAGCTAAAACCGGAAGGTGCATTAGTGGAAAGCTATCATAAAGTTATCACAAAGCCAACTTACGCAAGTCTTTCCCATCGGTGTAGGTTCCCTGCGAAAGAAACCAAATACCGACCACGCAGTGCAGAATGTGCCAAGTGTTCGTCATCTTTGGAACCCGAATTCGATCGCCTCAGTTGATGTCGGAGCTGCGTTTGTTGCTGGTTAACGCACCAATCGATGGTTTTATACCTGAACCTGCGGGAATAAGCGTTAGTCCCTTTGTTTGGCGCGAGATACTATTCTTTTCTGGCGAACCCGGAAGAAGCTGTCTGGCGAATCACCGATCGTCTGCAGATGGGAGACCCCGGCGCGACTCGGCCGCAGAGATGGTTAGTCAAACACATCACGTCCCGGAGAGGCAGAGCCGAGCCGGGCGTTTCGTTCGACGTCAGAGAGGTGCGTTCGGTTATTGTGTATGAGTAGAAGCTGTACGAAAATTGATCATATGCACAGTGTCCAGCAGCGATTGGGCAGAGCAGTTTAAGTGCACTGCTGTCTTTCGATTTGCAACGGCTCTCACACAGGTGTTTAATATGCAATGTACAATAAATCAGGGAACAGTGGGTGCGTGAGCTACAACCGCACAAAATGGGTAGACGACCACGATAAACAGAAGCAGAGACAAAAGAACTACGCCCTTCTGCTTTTTATTGTTTACTCTACTGAAATTAAGAAACTTAACACCGGTTTAGGAGGAACTATTGTAAATCTTTCTGAATCTGTAAATCGAATTAAATCTTTATATATTCACTTGCATCTTTATAACGAAATCTATACAGTCTATTTTTGGACACTCTAATTTTTTACATTAAAAAGGTAGTAGTCAAAATTTGCAATAACAGTTTTAAACAATGTAGTTACAACAAAGCTCAAGTAGAATTCAAATAATATCCTTGGCGCATTTTAGAGAAGGTATGCAGTTTTCTTCATACTGCGTCTTTACGAAAACAAGTATAGCAAAATATTCACGGTACATATTACCCCAGCAATTGACGTGGAATGGCAGGCGATAACAATGTCATAATTGAATATGCAAATCCAGCATGCATTGTGCGCCGAGAGGTTTTTTTACTATCAAATTTTTTAGTACACCGCTTGTTCGCCCATTTAGCGTGGTATCGTTTGTAAAGGGAATTGCTGTCACCGCGACCACCTTATTGGGGCGGTGCGTACGCCCGCTTGCCAGTGCGAACGATGGAATGATATTAGTCAGCAGCTTTATTTTTTCATGGCGATTACTATTTCGGTACCGGTATTGTACAATACCACTCCTCCCTGTACAATACCAATGACTGTATGGACACAGTCATATTAGGTGTGATAAGGAAAATTCGGAATTCGGAACTAAGTTTAAAAGATGGTACGCCGGATTGAATATACGTTCTTTCTTGTATTACACCTTCACCTTCTTGACGTTTATCAGCTTCCGCTATATCTTATCTCGTCGAACATCGACGTTAACTAAGCTCCACAAATCCACGATACATGATGATTTTGTAAACCACTTCATATAGGACGAGAAGGTAGAAACGAGCGCCGAGAACTGGTATTATCACTTCAAAAATGAATCGCTGAAACTCTTCTTTCAAACATTATTCACACAACTAAAAATAAAAGATTCAAACAACGTTGGAAATGATGTAATACTTTTAATCAACGTTAAAAATTTTCAACGCAAACAAAGTCCGATCTGGTCTGGTGGTTGGTAAAAGTCGCAGTGAGTAAAATTTTGATGAGTACATTAAATATGAACCGAAATACTAAAAGGTGTGAGTAGAGTAATACGTTTTTAGTTTTCTAATGCAACCGATCCACGGTCTTCTATCTCCCCTTTCTCCCCTTTTGCGATGTTTTGCACTTTTGGTTGACAGACTTCATCCACTATAGCGCCCTGAGAATCGCTGCAAGGATAGGAATTTTATAGGCTTCGCAATTTGGCTATTAAACGTTCACTCTATCTCTCGTTAAAAGATGAAGAAACAGCACAGCGGGGATAGAAAAAATAACACACACACAGCAACAACGGAAGGAAGTTTACGGACAAAGAAACTTCTGCCGAATGACGCAGCAGTACGGGGGCGTACAGGGAGAGACGGGGTTTCAATAGAAGACAAGAAAACGTTAACCTTCGGAAGACAGTTTTACGCGGTAGACAGAAAGGAAGCACAGAAACGCACGCATTAGTAAACGTGGACAGCACCAAACGTATTCGGAAGTGGACGCTCTATTGTTGAAGCATGTTTAATGAACTTGCTCCTTCACCGCACAGGTCGTTAAATTTAAGTGATTTAAACATAACACACCAAATGATGATCTGTCATCGTCGAACATCCTACTCAGTTTCATTACCAAACCGTTCATTAATACAGTGCAGTGTAAAGTAGATTAAACTAACGAAAGAAAAAAAAACATCTACTCGGAAGAAGAAATGTAAAGAGGAAACAAGTAAATGAGTAAATCGGTTGGCTATGTACTGCAAATAATAGCGGGTGCAGAAAAAATAACCTATCACCTACATTAGCAAATTCGTACGCTCGCGGGACGTTCGCTGCGGATGTACAGTAGCTCATTTTTCACTTAACGACGCAAGATGACTTACTTTTACATGTAAAGAACCAAGTTTCAGCATGTCAAAAATTATAAAAGACGTTTTACACAAAACTCAACCTTCTTTCGATATTAATTAGGACGTTTGTTTTAAACTGGTCAAAGCAGAGTCAATTCAAAGTGGCAAAAAACATAAAATTATAAGCTGTGTGACCATCACAAGAATGAATATGAATGAAAATTAGCGCCAGGTTATTCGTTCCTGCAGCGTACGAGATTGCCCAACTGGCGAAATAAAAAGAAAACACGAAAACAATAAAAAACAAAACAAATTCGCTCACGATTATAAAGAGCTGGAATAGGTAGCAGGCAACACCACCGAAACTACCGCCGTCCGTTTGAGTAGCATGGTGCGTTTATCCTGCATGTACCGAAAGGCAAAAGGAAACAGCAAAAGGATGGACACGGATAGACAGAATTTTAGATCCAGCTCCAGTAACGGTCAACCGGCTAAACGCAAACACACCGGGCATAGAAAAATGTTATGAACAGCACCAACCACTAAACCACCACAACACACAATTTATAAAAGGATAACAACAGGGGAAAAAGGAAAGTAGGCATACGAAAGCATAATAAAGGAAAGAAAAAAAACAGCGCTAGAGATATAGAGACGAGCGGTATGGATACTCACAAAAAGAAAAGAAATCATATTAACGCTTTGATGGGTGGTGTTGCGCATTGTGTGGTGCTGAGAAGGTTGCCTCTTGCCAGTTTCTGATGCTGCCGAGAGTTGATTCCCCCGGTGTGAAAAATCCTCGCAACCGGCGAGTAAGTGTGACCGTTTCCAGAGCTTCGCTTCCGGTTCCGATTGCGCGGGATTTTCAGTATTCGCGAAGTTGTTGAACATTACGCGCCTTGCTCGCCAATAATCGTTCCGTGGCGGAACATAAGCACTAACAAAAAATTGTTGAGGCAGGAGATGGCTCTAATCTAACGAAATTCTCCGATCCACTTGTTCTCGCGCGCTTTCGCCAATTATTCGACGTTCCAATGTGATCGACTGCTTCGCAACAGCACACACGCACATATCACATACCAGCTCACACACACACGCACCCACAACACACAACAGAGCGGTCGATTCTCTTCCTCCCAGTCGCTTAAATGTTCTTTAAAATTTGCTGCTTTTGATGAGCTTCTGAAAGCCACCTACACCGAAACATAGGCAACAAACGAAAACATGTGCAAAAATTAGTATAAGTTTAAAATAGGCAACAAAAAAAAATATTGATACAAGAAAAATGCGGCCAGGTAAATGTGATTGTAAGACGAGAAGGAAACGTAACAATGTAGAGAGGTAAACGCACATGAAATGTGCATAATTATACTATCCTTTTTAAAAATAAATACAGGAAAGGGACTGGACAACGTCACGTTACGTTCGATTAGATTTCGTTAATGTAGTCAACAGCAAAGTATGGAGAGTTCTACACCAGGCGTCGAGAGAGAAACTTAAACATCTAACAAAAATGATATTTTCGATAGCTAGTGCTCACAACCCTTCCTATAAAACCGGTCTTATTTCTAAGCAATGAAAATCATTTGTAGAAGAACAGGGACTGAACTTATAAAAATGAAAATAACTACCCACATACCAATCATGAACCGTTGGATGCATATTATGTTAACGTTCGGTGTACACCCAAGTTCTATTTGGTGACATCTGTTAAGAATTGGATAAAATGATCGATTTTCTTCATTTTTTAGTCGTTTTGTGTGATACAATTTTATTTATGCTGTTTAAATTTTGATTCTTACTTATGTGTTTTGTATGTGTCTGTGTGTTTTCTTGTTTGTCTCTTTTTTAACATCCTCTCCGCCACGACATTATGCCGCTGCCTATCAGCGCATTTTGTGTGTTTTCATTCTGACAACGATCTACCACTCTCTATCTCTAAATTGCATTATTCATTTGCAATTGGTTTTACCGTGGGATGAGTGGTGCTACTGCTGGTCACCTGATGCGTTCTCATTAAATAGTATTATTTCCCTGGTATGCCTGTACGTGTAGGTTATGCAGGAAAGCGGATATTTAGATAATGTAAGATCCTCGCACTGCTCCGGCATTGTAGAAGTTAGATGTTATTTCTTTGCCATACAAAAATTCAATTCGGAGAGGCATAAGAAGAGAATGGTTAGGCGTACATCATGTTCGTGTGTGGGAGGAACCCTTCAAAGACCTGTCCTTAAATAGCAGATACACGAATAACCAACACAGGTTGGTAAACAGTCAGACTAAAGAGTAGCGATTGCCATCTGCACTGTACTGCATGCTACAAATAAAAACTCCTAGCTGACTCATGACTCAAGTTTATTCATTTTCCGGTTTCTATAGCTCTGATACGTTGAAACTGGTAGATTCCAACATATCGAAGCGTGGAAAAGTTTCGAATGTTTTACAACATGACGTTCTAGATGTGTCATTGAGAAACTTTATTTTTCTGAATTGAAATGAATGAAAAATTGTTGTGTAAAGAAGGAAGCAAATATTTCTCCACTGCAGAGTTGTTGTTTATAGCGAAATATTGAATATTTAACCTTTGTTGCACATATTTCAACTTCCAGACAAGCTACCGAGTACCCTGTTGTCGAATTTAGTCCTGTGCGAAATACAGACGACCGATCGCTACTAAACCATCCAACTATCTCTATGCAACTTTAAAGTTAAACATGAGTCTCTACTGTTCACCTCTTTTCCCCGTGCCTTCTATCCAACCAATCCTTCATTTACCTCATCAACAACCATTTGCATATCATCACCACAAGCATCCAAATGCAGAGAGAAAAGGATCTCGTCGCATTCCGTTACAACAGTAGACGAAAAAACGCAACAAAATAAACATAAAATTGTGCATAATAGTCGTGTTAAATGTTTCACGATCGAATTTCAACCATGCGCTACCCATCTCATACACGTCCCCTTGTTTTCGGGCAGCATGCGCGCATATGGACGCCTTCCTTATCTAAAAAAAAAATCAGCATTTCCTTGGCTGGGATCTTGATGTTACCGATTCACGGGAGTTTTATTATCAGTTGTGTCACGGACGCGCTAGCTGCTACGGCTGCGCATTTGTTTGCAAACATTGTCTCAATTAACATAATCAGAAATTTTCTTATTCCCCATTGAAGTAGCGTGTCGTATGTTGTCCTTCGCAAATGTTTGTAGTGGGCATGCGGAGGCAGCTAGCGTAAGGCGATGTGAGCCGTGTGATAAGCACGCTCTACTGCTGAGGACTCAGACGTGGGAATATTCATTGCATTTCTATTCACAAACATACACTCCCATCCAACTGGCCTATCTGCCATATGCATAGCAAGACACCAACCAGCTAACAATCGTACCATGTGTTATCATGAGTTGTTAGCATGCATACTTGTTTGTATATTTACCTAAAGCTGTACCTACATCTCTCTTCCTCTCTCTCCTTTTCTCTCTCTTTCTCTCTTTGCGAGTGATTCTAATAAAATTATTATTTTGAAACAGTTTCTTTTTGCCACTTTTTCGACACGTTTCTACTACTTCCTACTTGCAGATAGGTAGCGAAAAAAAACTCGTTTCGCACATGTGAATCCTCTCTCTTCCATTGGGAAAAATCTCCACTCTGATTAATATTTCCTTCTCCGGGTTGTGCTGTGTTAACGGATCTATACTGCTCTCGCCGGTCGCTCGCGATCGTTCTGTCACAATAGGAATTTTGCTGCTTTCGCATGCCGTCGTGCAAAATGCAAACACTAAGGTTTTCCTGCTCCCCTTCGTTCTCTCAGCACAGTTTCAAAACCTGTTCCTGTTGCTGTACCATTGCTTCTTACGCCTTCCTCATTCATACGCTTTCCTCTCTTAATACCCCAAACGTCGATTAGCTTTTGCCGGATTTTGTTTGATCTACGTTCTGCTGTTTATTTCTGACTCTAGATGAAGAGCTCATCGTCCCTTCCGGGGGAGAAGAATGAGCGTGCACACACACATACATACACACCGGAGTACACGCAAAAGTAAAATTGTGATGGATGAACCAGTTTTTGTTTTGCTTGCGCTTAAGGTTGGGAGAAACAGTTCTGCCATTCACAACACCGGTCAGGCGCACGCTTGCACGCTCGCGCGCTCGGTACTGCTTTGTCAGTCGATCTTATTTCAAGTTTCGTTCTTATAAAATGTTGAAGGATTTAGCGGGATAAACCCGGAGACCGGAGGGAGTAGTACACCTGGATGGAAACTTGTTTGGGATGAGGATTACCGGAAAGGATTGGGGCTAAGTTCGGGAACAGAACGGATACCGCACAAGTTTGGTAGTACGTAGTGTGTAGTATAATTTGTAAATAGTAGTAGTTTGTAAGAGAGTAGTACTATTTGATAAATTATTTCTTTTTGTTTTTACTATAGCTTCTCGGTGGTGTAACTGGCCGACCGGCGTTGAGGCCACCGTATTGGAACTTACGTTTATCGGCTGGCTTCAAAATTTGGAACGAGCACATCAACGTGTCGTCGACGGACATCATTGCACCTATGGGACACATCGCGGAATATGAACATAATGTTAGACATTGTATGATTTTTTATAGTACCGCAAGGCCTCGCACACTCTAACGCCGCTAAACTTACCGGCATTATCGAACTCTCCACAGTAGTTGGGAGCGGAGAACAGCGTAACCAGCTGTCGCTTGGCGAAGAACTCATAACCATCCTCAACCACCTGATGTGCCCGGCAGATAAGATCAAAGTCATGCTTGGTGAGAAACTTGCCCACAATCTGTTGGTAACACATAAAGTAAAATAGAAACAGTGATTCAAGAAACGGCCTCCCACATGCTCTCGCAAACACTTACATCTGCACCGAACGTGAAGCTGACACCACGGTCGTTCTCACCGTAGCCGTTCGTATCCTTATCCGGATCAGACCATAGCAGATCGCAGAGCAGCCCCTGGTCGGGCACATCTGTAGGTCGCATAATGCGGCGAATCTGTTCCATCGACTGCAGGTCCGGGCTAAGGCCACCGTGACAGCAGAAGATTTTCTCATCTACAATTGCAGCCACTGGCAGACAGTTGAAGCAATCGGTAAAAGTTTTCCACATCTTGATATTGTAGCGCCGCTTGCACTCATCGTAAAACCTGTAACGTAGGAGCGTGTAATGGAAGCAAAGATACAGAATGAAAAAATAAAATCCCATTTGCACGATGTGCAAACTACTATATAACACTATATAACAAAACAATAGTATAAAAAACACGAACCAATCATGATCCTTTCCGCAAACGTTCAGCTACTTACCCGTATATTCTGTTGATACTTGCGCACTCATGGTTGCCGCGTAGCAAGAAGAAATTTTCCGGGTACTTGATTTTGTACGCCAGAAGCAAGCAGATCGTCTCCAGCGACTGCTTTCCTCGGTCTACGTAATCGCCCAAGAAAAGATAGTTCGACTCTGGCGGGAAGCTACCGTACTCGAACAAACGCAACAAATCATAATACTGTCCATGGATGTCACCTGGGGGGGAAGAAAAAAAGGATAGAATAATTTAGCACAACACAATAAAAAGGCAGCGTGAGAATTCAATCGATGTTTCGTGTTTGTTTCATTACGAGTTTCTCGAACGTCGCCAGGTGGGCTATTTCAAGCAGCAGCTGGTGCCTGCTAACAAGCCACGCGAGCTGTGATGATTACAATCGAACGTGGCCCGCAGTCAGTGTACGAGATAAGAAGTTTTTCGTTTCTTCCTTATCATCATTATCTGCGTGCTTTTCGAGCTCCTCCCATATAGTTGAAGGCACATTCCTTTTACTTCCGTAAGACAATTCCGTGAAGAAATTCAATAAAAGACATTTTAACACTATGTAACGGGTTATTTAATTACACCCAAATAATATCCCTTTTATCCTCCATTACACATACAATGTTTACTGAACTTTTGCCTATACAAAATAAATCAATTTTTTTCAATGCAAAAAAAATCTAAAAATAAAAAATACCAATAGCCAGATAAAAAAAATCATTCGGAAATGTTCGAATCGATCTTAAAAACAGTTGTTCCTTGGAAAGCTTTCCCAAAGATTTAAACCGTTGTTTTAGCGGACATGACTAGGAAGTTCGTTACTACATTACAAAAGAAGGAATAAAATGTCGAAATATCTCAACCCTTAATGATGCTTAATTAATGCGGCAAATAATCGATAGATTATATCACCGAAGCGTAATCAATAGCCTGCCAAAAAAAATCATGAAAACTATTCACGTATTTACGTTGCCTGGCCGCCATGTACGGCCACAGCCTTGTTCACACAGAGACACTAGGTTGTGACAAATGTGTTTTCGTTTTCATTCGACCAACCAAGCACCGCTAACACCCGGTGGAAGTTCTTTTCGGTGAACTACCCATCGTCGGTAAATAAAAGATTCCCTTTCGCTTTGTGATAGAACGAACACGCAAGATGGGTGGAGGAGGCATGCAAAACGAGTGCGTGCGCGTACTCAGATAGTCTATAAAGGTAGCAGCGGCGGTACTACTTTGACGATTCTGTGAGTGCGACACCTACTCGATGAGAGCATTCTGTTCGTTTTCACGTTACGATGATCAAGTAGCACGTGCATCTCAAGTGAAGGCTGAGGCCGACCGCCTGCCCTTCCTAGGCCGTGCCCCTTGCTCACAACACTTTTTTATGAGGTTTTGCGGCATTTATCACCTTGCTTATTCGAAGCACCACTCGTCTAACGTAGGTGTGATTCAGCAATGCTCATGCGGGACGGCAGATATATCCACCACCATCATTATCAGCTATGCCTAGGGGTACACACAATAACACCTCACTTCCCGACGTCTTTATCGATTAACAACGATCGCCGTCCACACTGGAGCCTGTCTGAAAATCAGCGACAAGCTAAATGGAGACGACAGAGCTGTTCCACGGGAATACCAGGCTCCGCCGGGCAGAAACTAAAGACGGTGACCCGAAGAAAAAGCGTCGGAATAAAAACTAATATGGCCGCAGCTACATGCACTCGTAAGCGTGTTTGAGAACGGTTTTTTTTGTGCGCTCGATGTAAATAATAAAACTGTACAACAAAAACATTCGCCGGTCCTTCAGTCTGCGTAAATAAATACACCAATGCTGCTCACATTAAAGTGGACAACGCTCAAATATGATTCCAAAAGCCGCTTGATAACTTACCGCAAATTTTCAACGGTGCTTCCAGCTCGAGCAGTATCGGTTGAGAGAGAAAGATTTCCCTCGACTTCAGGCAGAGTAGTCGTATATCCGTTTCCGACAGTTGTACATTTTTCCCTGGCCTTGCACCGCGAACTGTGGAAAAAATAGATAAAAATCAGTACAAATAAAAAAACATCGGTGACAGGAGCCAAGACGAAAGGCACGCATTTAGCAGCAGCCGCCGCCGTTCTTCGGCGCGCGCTCTCGATCACTCTCTCCCTCTCTATATCTATATCTATCCTCCTCTCGCACTTGCTTCCGACCGTGCGGCGAAATCGGCTACTGACTCATAAGCACGCACGAAAAGTGCTTTACATAGTATTCACCTCACACAAACACATATGCCATTTTCACGACGGCACATTATTCATCCGTAACCGCGCACACACAACATCACACTGATTGACCATCATATCACGAAAACTGTGCGATCAGATAGGTCAGACACACACGGTCATAATACCCCGTCCTCTCATGCTACTCATGCAAACCGCGATGTTGATCGAAGGAGGCATCGCTACACCTCCTCCCTTTGAACGGTGTACTTCTGTTTTTCGACACCGGGACCTCCCGGCGGGGGCGTTGTTCAATTTCGTGGCGGAGAGAGAGTGACAGAGACGACGAGAGCGAGGCGGCAAGGAGAACTAATTTTGGCCCGATTTTCCAATCCCAATTAGCGATATTGAATTTTACCTTCTAAAAGCATCGCAATGAGGTGGTCTATGTTTGATAACTCCACGTCCGACATTTTGGATCGATTTACTCAGCTCCACTCAATGATGATGACGGCGACACCGGGATAGACGGACGGAGAAGGGTTTGGGGGTTGATTCCTCTGCAGACCAATGAATGTGTGCGATGTCCGCGAATATTGGGAGAAGCAAACGAAATGACGGTGTTTCGTTTTCTTTCCTACCGCAGTTGCAGTTTTCACACACGACTACTATTTATCCTGCTGGCGAAGACGATGCTTTTAATGGCGCGGCTACTGCCTGTTGTTGCAGCGACTACTGCGATACAGCTTCGTCGTCGTAGTCGTCTCGTTGACTTTGCGCTGTGGTTAAAAAATCGAGCGAAGAAAAACACAGCGCAAACACACACACTCACACAACAGCGCGCATACACACACACACACGCGCGCGTATCACTTTGCACGCTCTCGCCCTGAATATGGCTGACTGCTGGTTTTCTTCACCGTGCAGCGCTTCTCCTTCTTCTTCTTGCTCCTAAATCTGAAGCACACCTTTTCGGCGACCCGCGAGTCGTTTGCAGCAGAAAATCCGTCGATTTCGAATGAATTTTGTGCGCAGCTTACGATGCCGGAGCCGTTTGATGTTAGGCAATTGTCGCGGAAAAAGAAAATTATCTTTTTCCTGACGGACCCGAGAAGAATGTGCACGCACAGAGCCTCCGTTCAACAACTTTACGCACACACACACATCTGCTACTCATTTGCGGGATTCCGTTACCCTATCGCGCTGCCGTGCTGCCAAATTGATTGTATGCAAGAAAGTTCGAAGGGGCATTATTTTTTCAAGAGCAGTCAATACAAAACCGTAATGTCGGAAATGGGAAATGACATGTTTTACAATCCACAACTGTAGAGCACCTAGCTATTGTCCGTGAGCATAGAAATTTGATATGTATAAATTCTAAGCAATAAGTCCCATAGCGGCACATAATCAGATAATTTCGATGCACGAATGAAGAATACAATTTAAAACAGTTTTCATATAGTATAACAGTTTTCACATGTCCAGAAATCGTAAAACATTGTGCATCAAGATTGGTTCGGCCATGCACCCATAATTCTATTCTAATTTATTGAAATCATTGTACCGCATCACAATTTTTGTATTTTAACACGCCGATAAATGTGTAATATTCTATAACCTGCTGTGAAATAACAATCATTTGTTTATTTTTCAATATGTCAATTCACTGCATATAATTTTCTAACAGAATTTCCCACAAAATTCTTAACGTAATAAATATGTTAATTCGTTAAACTAATATGTTTTTTCCTAAAGGAATACGAAACGGTTCATTCAAAATGAAGCGGGATATCCTATAATGTATATGTATGATTTAATACATTTGTTGAAATACAAACGCATAGTGTGTAGCAATTCTGGATCGCAGCGCCGAAACATCCGTATTATGTCTCTTTATTTCATTTATTACTAGTTTTAAAAAGCGTTTATGTTTATGTAAAACATGGTATGATTTTTTAGGCAGCGTAATAGGTAGTACTTTCAGCTAGGTTTTATAATCTATCAAATTGTTTTACCTAGAGCCTGGAGCAGGTGTCAAATGTTTCGTATTATTTTTGACAAATAGGGACATGACAGGCGGTCCCCATCTCCTTTTTCTGGTCAATTTTTATTACAATTGTTGTGTGCTAGCTACTGAGAAATTGGTGAACTATTAATCGCTCGTAAGCTATTAAATTCAACTACTACTTAAACACATTCACTACACAATGGAAGTGGTCGAATTACCGAAACTTGAGAATGATCAAAAATCATATGCAGGCATCCCGGAGGCCGTGTTTGTGGTATGTAGGCGGTATGCTAATGCCCTTTTAAGGCCCAATGCACAATGATTGCACCGAATAGAGCATCTGCGCTGATTTAGAGCGTATTTGAGTCAATGCAATGTAACAGTTCAATGGTATTGTCCGTTTCCGTTGCAGGACGATGTAGAGCAGTACATGAAAGATTCCGGCAACGAAGAAAATGTTGAGAAGGTCCTAAAGAACTTCGACGAACAACACAGCAAGTACCGTTTCATGGAGTACAACATGATCTCGCGCCGGAGACGATTGCGGCAGCAAATTCCCGATCTGACGAAAAACCTGGAAATGATAAAGATCCTGCGCGAACAAACGGAGGATCAGGAAACGCAGTTCCTGCTTAGTGAGCAGGTGTTTGTGAAGACGACCATGCCACCAACAAAAACGGTTTGCCTGTGGCTCGGCGCGAATGTGATGCTCGAGTATCCGTTGGACGAGGCGGAGGAGCTACTGCGCCAGAACAAGAGTTCTGCCGAGGTGAACCTGCGGTGCCTGGAACATGATCAGGAGTTTCTACGTGACCAAATTACCACGACAGAGGTGAACATGGCACGGGTGCACAACTACGACGTGAAGAAGCGGCAGGCTAAGAAAGCTGCTGGAGAGGACAAAGTTTAGAAAACTCGACGGCACGGAATATATTCGCAGTCTTTCTGGTGGACAAGCGCCGGGAGAGGATTATAATAAAATTGCATTTCTGATCCATCTTCGTTACACATACATTTTATTAATTTATTTTACCGTAACATAATATTGATGGCTGGAATTATTATTTTAATTGAAGATGACATTCGTCTTCAACACAGCGCGAGAGCTCTGCTTCGTAATTATCTACCGCAAGTGATGACTATTCATAGCATACATGAAATGAGAGAATGGAATGTTTTTTCTAGCATTCATTAGCCAATAACTTCCCTGCTTATAAGTGTATAAAATTGTAGTTCTTTTATTTGTTCTAGCCATAATGCTAGAAATGAAAATTTTCCTTTTCCCTACAGTTTATTTTCTTTTGTCATACGATGGACGGGTTAGGCAAGTTGGCTGTGCTTGCTATGTTTCTTCCTAATTGCACAACGAAGTGGCCGATGCTTAAGTTCTAGTATTCGAATTCTGGACTCGCGGCCCACTAGATAAGATAACCTATAGGATTATTTAACTACCGCAAACACACTTACTTGCTTTCGTTGGTGTTCGTCGGTTCCTTTCCCTCAGTTGTCTCATTTTCCAAGGCTTTGACTGCCTCCGAAACTACCTCGATTAATTCTGCTGCTGCTGCTGGTGCGGCTGGTTTCGATTTATCTTCAATAGCAGACTCGTCCGTATCTGCTTGCTCCTGCTTCAACACGACCGGCTCGTCAGCGGATGCTCCATCGGCAGCACCGTTGTCGCCGTTCGTATTATCGATTTCGTTTTCCTTCTTTACGACAGGGTCAGATGGGTTGGAAGACTTTACCTTTGTCTCGTTGGCGAGCTTCAAAGCGCTAAGTTCCTTTTTCAGTCGCTGAATCTCCATGTTGGCAGCGATCAGGTCTGCTTTCATGGGTGCATGGCACTCCGCCATGCTAGTCACCATGTATTCGAGCGCGTTTTCCGGTCTTTCGTTGTGACATCGTACCAGTACTTTCGTGATCGCATCCATGATTCCGTTGCGATCCAGATACTTCCGGAACTCCTCTTTCGCTGGATCGATTGGCTGTGGGATTAAGAGGTTTCGTCCATTCGTTATCAGTTACAATAGGGTGAAACACGAAGGACTAACGAAAAATCGATATTCAGTATCGTGCCACCTTACCTTGTAGTTACTCATTTTGTCTTTTTGTCTACAATTGTTTTGTACGGATTATAGTTGAGATAACTCAATTGTTGAGATTAAAGATTGTATGCTGAAAACTGAACTGTTCGTTCGCGTACGAACTGAAACAGTGATGCGCTTTTTCTATCGTGATAAGAACTCTTTTTTGGGCAATTTTTATCGCGTTTCCCTCGCTGTCACACTGACAGATCCAAACTACACTGTGAACAGAGATAGGTGCATATCACCAATGTCTAAAAAACGAAATGAATAAAAGTAGAAAATTGTTTTCGTATATTTAGCCCCTGAAAGTATGTTAAGATAATCCAAAGGAATACATTTTTCCTTTTATGACACAATATTTCAACTTAGGATTTCGAAGAAAAGCTAGAGCAATGGATTAAAGTTACACGATGGTTTGTGTCAACACTAGAGGTGAAAAAGGTGAGATAAATTTTCCTACGTGTGGTTTTCCAGAACAACTTTTAACCGTGCTGGTGAGGAAAGTACAGGAAGCGCCGTATGTGAGGAAAACTTAAAAACAACAAAAGCAAAAATCTCTATTAGGTGTACCATTTACTATCCGTTCTTTAGATTGGATTCCTGCCGGCTCGTAGTGCTAGTAGAATAATATCTAACGATCCTAAGTCCTTTTTGGCCGTTCATAAAGGCAGAAAAAGGATGGTTGCAATCCTACCGACGTAGGGTAAATGTTTTTGAATCTTCCGTCCGAACGATCAGGAAAAAAACAATTTTCTGACGACAGAGCGTGAACGTGAATGGTTTAAAAAATACTTATAATTAACACTTAAACTCATTTACTAAATTCTTATCAAACAAAAATTACGCAAAGGTCAGAAATTTAAATTAAAACATTTCTTAAAACAATTCTGATTTGTTCTAAAACGTGTACTAAAATGCGCCGATAATAAAGTGTAACATATGGGCCATTTAACTAATTCGTCATCCGTATACTTAACGCATGTATGGCTAAATGTATGACACAATATCTTTCTTTTATTGTTATAAAACTCTATACGATAATTGTTCTAAACTGCTAACAAATTATACTTTATTTATTTATCATATAATTTAACATATACAGAACATCGAGGATTACATTTCTTACAACGTGTTACTACTTCTCTAGCTTCTCATTTAAAAGTAAACGTGACGATTGGTCTTCTTTCTCTCCACCTTCGTTTTCGAGATTGATCGTAGTTTCGAGGATATTGTGAGTACCTTGGATCATGGGTTTTAACTTGCACTCCGTGGATGTGGCTGGCGGTTGGGATTCCATCTTGTACGGATGCCATTTGACGCCATGGCGTTTTGCCGACGACCGAACGATTCTCGTGAGGGTCGCAGTTTCGTTACCCTGTTTTAATTGCAGCACCATCATCGGTCTGAAAGTCCTCGTCGATTGTACGGCCACACTCCGGCACTGGCAGTTGTTGTTAAGATCGACCCGCTGGCAAGGAATGGTTACCGTAGCCGTATCCATAGCAACCGAGTGTGATGCGCACCACAGCTTTCGTGAATCCTTCCGTTCCGACTATCCAATTGCTACTAAGAAAGGATGCAACGACTAAATCCGTCTGCACTGTGCATTGTACACGGCCACCCGAGCCTTGCAAGGTGGTGGCGCTGTGCTTATTGCACATTATCAGGTTCTTCCGCTGCTAACGCTGTTGTTGTTATTATGTTGTTGTTATACATAGTTTTGTTACTTTTTGGGTTGCACCCGTCGAGTTTTAAAACAGCTACAGCTATGTACAGCGATCGCGCTGGAAGAAAAGAGAACCCTGTCCTGGGGAGGAAAAGTGGTTAAAACACACATACGGAGCGATGCATGCAAAACAATATTTATGCTGGGAGCAATTGCGCCAGCAACCGCGCCCATTGGGCCCACTGCTACCCAGAAGCCCAGGGAATCGACCGGGGGATGTAAAGATGCACCGCGTTTGGGTAGTAGTTTCGCTAGCAGTACACTACGGTCCGCACTGCATCCCTTCTTCCCGTAAGCAATACATCGCACCCGTCGCAGGAGTCGTCCTTGGTAAGGAAAATGGCGTCCCGATTGGTTGAAAGTTTGCCGCCTTGTGAAACGGTGAAAACGGGTAAATGATAAACAGATACTGCCGGCGGGATGGAAACGGGCCGGGCCGGGTACGCCGGCAGGGGAAAGAGCGCGCACACTAAGAAGCATGAAAATAAACACAGTAAATAATAATCAACAAAATAGTTCGCTCGCACTGCGCGGCCAACCATCCCCAAAGCAGAGAAGCATCCCGAAGCGCTGGCGAATGAGAGCTTCGCATTCCGGCTCGTGTGCCCGCCGCGGCCCAACGGGTGCGAAAGAAACGGCACCGATTTGCAAAGGAACCAGTCGGGGTGCCCGGACGAGGACGATCGTTTATGTTATTGCAATATGTGGAACGATAGTGCACCGTCATGTGCCAGCGAGTGTACAGGCGGGCAACAATAATACAAAACGCTTCACTACAAAGCCGAGCCACCCGCCGAGTGCACGATACCATCCCAGGGAACGCCTTTTTTGCTCCGGTTGCCGTGTGTCCCCCTTGTCCGCTCCCTTCCACCCAAGAAGGACAGATTGATGAAAAATACAAGGAAATATATTCCCGACTGCAGCTGGGCAACAACTAACATCGCATCCAAGATGCAACCAAGCAGTCGCAGCCGGCGAAAGGGAACGGCGGGAGAGTGCGGGCAGTGAATCCCGTTCGGCCATTATTGTTGTGCGCGAAGAAAACATGCATCCCGAGAGAAAGAAACGATCGGTGTTTGCGCTTCTTCTTCTTGCGCAGAACGAGCATCGGCGCGAAAAACAAAAAAAAACATAAAATAAGGGAGGTTGCATCGTTCAGTCCTTTATCAGCGCAAGAATGTACACTACACAATATACAACGATGCAGCGGGCGCACCTACACCAACGACCGTTCGTTACCACTACCACCAGCAAGCGGACGGGCGGCTGCCATGTTGGTTGTGTTGTTAGTAGCCATCGTTTACAAGCAAACGGGAAGCAACCGACGCGCCTGTCATGGCCTGCCTCAACCGGTTGCACCGTAGCGTAGGTTTTTCCTTAACAACCACACGTTGCGCCCTTCTTCCACGCCATTTCTCACAAACAGTCCGTCGGCTGAGCGAATGTGTGTGCGTCGTAGGTGCGCTTATGTACCGCACCGTCGGTGAAATGTCCTTCGCACGCTTGTGCCGAGAGTATCCCCGGCTCCTTCGGACATGATTCGGTCGGGCGAAGTTATATAACGAAGGAAAACTCCCAGTGCGACCCCGAAGGGGCATGAAGATTCACATTCGTTCAGTCGCTGTTGGAACGTGCTGGATGCCGCAACGAACGCAACGCCGGATGAGGATTCTTTTTTTATTTGAGGGTTCAATCTCAAATGTGGGGTTTAAATTTGTTAATTATTTGAAATTTGTGGCGCAGTGCCAGCGGCAAGTGATATTTTCAGTTTTATGCCCTATTAGTGATGATACTACGGATGAATGTGGATATTTTGCTACGATATGTGATCGTCTTGTTGAATGCTAGACTGAAAAAAACCGGCATTTCTTCGGCAACGATCTGTCCAACAGAGCGGCTGAGGATTAGGAAGTGCTTAAAATTGTGCATAATGCTGGGAATAAATATTTTTACTATACAATTAGGG